>KZ652973.1:69052-81658 GCA_001010745.2 Gerris buenoi
ATCACTCTCTCTCTGAACTTGTTTGTTTCCCTTTCTCCCCCCTTATCTCCTAACGCACTCTTATCAAACAGTTATATATCACTCTCTCTCTGAAATTGATTGTTTACAAAACTTTTTTAATAATATAGATAGACAATTTTATCCAAATCCTGCTCTCGTCACCATATCTCTGAAGCAACTAGAGCTACTGTTTATAAATATTGCATGTCTTCAAAATGAGTTTTATTTACCTAATTTTGAAGGTAGTTTGCCATCATTTTGGTGGTAGTTTACCTTTGTGATGTAGGTAGCCACTCATTTTTGCCCCGACCTTTTGAGGTGAAATAGGTGAAGACGAACTATTGGAGTTGGAATTATCAATTTTCGGTGGATTTTAATTATGATATAATTTTATGTTTACTCTGTAGTCTATTTTAATTTACTTTTTTATATTGATTAAATAAACTGAATGAATCACATTTCATTTACATTAATACAACTTACAATTTAAGTATGTACAAAGAAAAAATTTACTTAATTACTTTATTTACAAAATTACTTAATTTTGCTTAGCTTGGGAATTTTTAAGTATTCTTACCACAAGTTTATAAACATATTATTATTATGTAATACAATAATATTAATAATCCATTTTTATAATAGCTGCCAATTTTAATTATTAAGAAAAAAAAAATATAAGTTAGCAATTTGAAGTTAGTACAAATTAAAACCGCAGAAAAAGACAGGACAAATTAACAATAATAAAGAAAATATTTCTCTATATAGATAAAATAATCTAAATAATTAGAAAAACATTACTAGATACAGATCAATTAATCGTATTATCAAAATATTACTAAATAATGGTAAATTAATCTTAATAACAAACAAAATATTACCAAATATAGATCAATTAATCTTAATACTGAACAAAATATGTATAAATATAGATCAGTTAATCTTAATATTAAACAAAACATTACTAGATATAGATCAATTAATCTTAATAACAAACAAAACATTACTAGATATAGATCAATTAATCTTAATAACAAACATCTCTAACTACCTCTTAACACATCTAACCTCCTCTAATCACATCTAACCACCTCTAACTAAATTGACTACCATAGAATGTAGAGAGATTGCAGAGTAGAGGGATATAATTATCAGTGGTAGTAATCACTCATAATTTATAATTGGAACCAGATATTTAGATATATTGACCTTAGTTTATTACAAAACACTTTTCTTATTATTAAAAAAGAATAAAAACATTGTATTTATACTTGATCGGTTTTACTCCGTTGTTCTGTTAATGGCCTTATTGAACATGAAAACAACTTTCGAATTTACTTTTTACAATTCAAGTGTCTGACAACGTAAAGAAACACTACCATAAAATAAAATAAAACAGTATCTTATCAAAATAATGTTGAACGATAAGATTTTGCCGCCATTTTCGTATAAGTGGACAGGTGACTATCGCTGATAACGGGAAATTGTACTTTCAGTTCCAGCAAAGTAAATTAATCATAAATTCTTTAACGAAAAATTAAAAAACGTGTAAATATTCAAGTATAAAATATTCAAGTATACTATGACAAAACTGTATTATGATGAGAATTTAAAAATTTCCCGCCCTATTTCAACAGATTTGTTTCAAACAGCTGATAAATGAAAAACAATAAGAAGTCAGAAGTTATCGAATTAATAAAAACCATCAAAACATGTTGGATTCTACATAAAATATAACAAATAAGAAAAATCTCCAGAGTAGTAAACTTGGATCAAAAATGATGAATAGTTTTCTTATTAATAACTAAATTTTANAATCTTAATAACAAACAAAACATTACAAGGTATAGATCAATTAATCTTAATAACAAACAAAATATTACTAGATATAGATCAATTAATCTTAATAAGAAACAAAACATTACTATGTATAGATCAATTAATCTTAATAACAAACAAAATATTACTAGATATAGATCTATTAATCTTAATAACAAACAAACTACTCTTAAATAATATATCAATGAATAAATAAATAAGATTTGTTTAAAAACCATAGTGCATAACAATTTTAAAACATGTTTTGGACTATATAAAACCATTTGTATGTTTTTAAGTGGGCATAATTGTGTGTTTATTGTTATGTTTTTACCTGAATGCCGAGGAACACCGGGAAGTAATTATATAGTGAGGGAATGTTTTCGACAGGTTAGGTTTACTAACCTGCATCATAACCGCTAATAACTTCAGTGCTTCCTTTATTCCGTTATAATTGTTTATTTGGGAATTTTAACAGGTAAATAAAGATGGATTAACTGTATAAACTACCCACACTAAATATATTTAAAAAAAATATATTGTGATCTTTAATAAAAAGAAATTAAACATTTTATAGTTTTGTAAATTGATTACATAATAATAAAAAAATCAACCATGTACTTACACTTATCTAAAAAGTATTTAATCATTTAATGTACTCAGAAGATAATTACTATTATTAATTAATTAATTAATTTTACTACTTATTTTTAATAATAAAACAACAGTAAAAAGTCTAACCACCTCAAACCACCTCTAACCATCTCCAACCACCTCTAACCACATCTAACCACCTCTAACCACCTCAAACCACCTCTAACCACCTCTAACCCCCTCCAACCACCTCTAACCACCTCTAACCACATCAAACCACCTCAAACCACCTCTAACACCCTCTAACCGCATCTCCATCCACCTCTAACCACCTTCAACCACCTCTAATTATCTCCAACCACCTCTAACCACCTTCAACCACCACGCTTTGACAGCAAACACGCTCCCGTTTGCCTGCATAACTTTACCGGTTAGGTATACCTCAACTATTCCTAGGATACAAAAGGCCAAATCATTAATTCTAAGAAATGACTGAAATGAATTGTTATATGACACGTTTAAATTATTTTCTACACAACTGTATCTCACAGAACTCTTGAAATAATCCAAATTCTCAAGCAGGATTAAAATACTCAATGTCAAATTCTTATAGAATCATTCATCAAACTTTGTTTGACTGATCTTCTTTTTGTAATTAGAAGTCAGATTATCAATCAAAATTGTAATTGCAAATTGTTATTAATTATTGTTGAATAAATATTGGAATACTTTAACCAGATTAATTATATTTTCTTGGTGACAATTAATTTGATTGACTAGATGTCATCAAAGGCGTTTATTACTAACTACAATTTATGTTGAATTTAAATACCTTAACTCTTATAAAATTGAGTGTATACGTATTATAGTATTTATTTCTTGGGTGCTTATTTTAGAGAGCCAGCGTGATCGTGTGGGTTAGACCACGTCTTCTCGGCTATCACTGGATCATGAGTGGAACGAGAAGAGGGTTCGATTCCTCGCCGTGACGCTCTGATTTATATGGCTCACTATTGATCACATCATACTCGACTCAGCGGTACAATGTACAGAGGTATGATGTGTGGAAGTGGCTGCAACTCTCTACCACGAGTATAGGGAAATGGTAGCAAATCTTTTATATAATCGAGTAGTGTCCCGACGTCGACAACTCACCTCTAAATGATTTATAACGTTAAAAATTGATGCGCCATAAGCTGGGATCGAACCCGGGGCTCCTGGGTGAAAGCCTGATAATTAACCAATTGCGCCATACCTATTATAACGAATATCGGAGCACAAAACTTCCTATTTAAATGTTTTAATTTTAATTATAACTGCATAAAACTTACTATTTAAACAGTAAATATCTCTTTAAATATCTATTTAAATTATAACTAATTATCTCTCAGCTCTTATTGTCAACCATATTTATTATTCTGCCCGTTACCGCGGGCCTAACGGCTAGTTATTTATAAAATTAAAATTAATTTGATTTCAATTTAGAAAGCTAGGTGATAGCTAAATCAAATCTAGCCTACATCAATACAACTTTTTTAGAAAATATAAAAATGAAGAGTGTGAATATTTAGATATTCTAATGAGGTAGCAAGTGAGATATGTTGACATATTCAAATTTGGACGTTTTTTTACAGTCTACTAATCTAACAAATCATTCTCTCACCCTTATCTTAATCTCAATATATTTAAAAATATAAGAATAACGAAGAAAAAAATATGGCGTAAACCAAATTAAAATCCCAAAATATTCTTATAATATATTTTAAAAGTTGCGTAAAGGTGTGAAAAAAAGTCTACACTTTGTCTAGGATTTAAATAAATTAAATAATTTGACCTATTGGTAATCATGTGCGACCTATTCGCTTCCACAAATCACTATATTAGTCCGTGAGTTGTGTTTATTAAAAAATCCTTACGACGTAAGCCAGCATAACTTTCTTATATTCATAGTCAGACTAAAAATTTAAATTTAATCAATTTATTGATAAGCACATTAAAAAGTGATTGTATAAACTTCGTTTTCGATTAGTGGTTAATAGAACACATAAATTATATTTGTGACATTATTTTTAGAAAAAAAACAAAACTTTTTGCTTTTAATTGTATATTGAACCCAATGATACACGATGCATAAATTTATAATTAAACTTTATTTTTAATTAACATTTTAATTAATTTTAATTAAACTTTAATTAGAATTTATAATAATAAAAAATAGACTGTCAATTAGTGTGGCACATAGCTTCCTCGCATCCTATCATGTACTTTTTTTTAAAATTAACATTAACGTTATATTACTTTATTGTTATATTGACTGTTGTTAAAAAACAGTTTTTATAGGATCTTAAACACACCATAGGGGTGTCACTCTTGGTTTTACTAAAAAATTGTATTTGGAAAAAAAATGTTGTCTCACTAAATAGATGAAGTTTGATTTTTTCCCCAACCTAAAATTCCAATTTGATATTTTAAGTTCACGTTTACGAGAGCGCTGGCGCGAGAACGCTTGGATAACGTTGTCCAACGAACTTATCCTGGGAATTGGTAAAATGAACATGTCTACCAAATTTCATCAAATTAGGTCGACATTTACTCAAGTTATCGTCGAACGTTTCATGATTCGCGGACACACAGACCGACAGAGCGACAGACACGGAACCAAAAATGTTCCCTGATGTCTGAAACGGATTTCTGTCTTGGAATGTTTAATGTTTTTAATCGGAGACATAAAACTTTTTCGTTCTCAAAAGTGAACACATAGCTTCTGTTACCTTCGGTAATTTCGGAAGCAAAATGAACAAACATTATTGGGTAGAGTGTTCATACGGTAACGGCAAAGCACCCATACCCATATCAATCTAAACTGGAATTTACTTCTAAATCAGAACTAGTATTAGCAAAGTACCATATTCAAATTCCATAATGACTAGTCATAAATATTTTTACTTCCGTTTTAATTTTAACTACAGTCTCGACTTGTTATTAACAGGCAATTCTATAGTTCTCACTAGTCAATATCAATATCAGTTTTGACTTAAGCGGTTGGTCAAAATTAGTTCCGACCGATTTACGGGTTTTGCCAGGGTTGCCCGTCCACACCGGCCGCGCATCGTGTTTGCAAACAGGGATTCGCGGCCGGTGTGGACGGTACCGCGCGCACGAACGAATGCTTGTTTGTGTTCGCGGGCGCTCCGGCTAGAGTCGGTACATCAAAGGATGTTTGCTGCTTGTGCGCGTTCGTGCGCGTTTGGTGTGGACGCTTTTTGAGCAAACTCCCTGCGCGTTCGCAAACAGCCTGTGGTTTGACTTGGAAACCCGGGAAAGATATATCTTTTTCATCCCTATTTTTGACTATACCAAATAAAAATAAATAAAAAAATTGCCTCAAGAATAATAATAAAATTACATATAATAACTAATAATATATACTAATTAATAAATAGAAATTAAAAATAGAGGTGCTGATGTGAATATATAAATTTAAAAAAATACCAGATTAAATAAATATATACATAGATATATATAGATGACATAAAAATTCAAAAATGTGTCATACAATTAATTTGCTTAAATAATAATTATATTGTTTTCAAGCTTATTACTAAAGGCACAGGCCTATGGGCCCGAGCCTCCTATGGGCCCGAGCCTCCTATGGGCCCGAGCCTCCTATGGGCCCGAGCCTCCTATGGGCCCGAGCCTCCTATGGGCCTGCGAGACTAAATATTCCATTGATATTTATCTTTCTTCACTAAAAGAACATAACCATTTTTATAAAATTTCTTTATGTTTTGGTGTTTTATTTTTGTTGCAATAATAAACTGAAATAAGGGATGATCGAAAAATAATGAAAAATAACTGGGAACAGGGACAAGCGTTTGCAAACACCTGTTTGACAAGAATGCGCGTCCGGTGTGGACGGAGTGTTTGCAGTTGTTTGCAAACGCTTGCAAACGTTTGCAAAACACTGTTTGCGAATGCGCGGCCGGTGTGGACGGGGCTTAACACACACATAATTATTATAAGTTGTGGTATTGTGGTCCCATTCTAATCTGTATTGGCTAGGGTCATGAACATCATCAGGAAACTTTCAACATGTCGTTTTGTTTATCGTCATCCATTTCATGAACTAAACAATGAAAGCTTAAGTCAACAATTTGTGTTTACATTGGTCTTTTTGAAAATTAGTTTTTTTTGTTAGTTTGACGGATACCGTACTGGAGTGTACCGTTGACGGGTACCGTACCGGAGGGTACCGTACTGATGTATACCGTACTGATGTGTACGGTAGCTCGATCTAATTGTTAAGGTTATTTGGCAGGGTTCAAAGTAACCATATGGTTGTTGCTAAGGAAGTCAGAGAAGTGTTGCCTCACACATATGGTTCACGTTCCGACAGACATACGACAAAAAAAATGTGTCTTATTTTATTCAGTAGCATTCGAGTTTAAAATATTTCATTTTATTTTTAAACTACAACCTGCATACCTTGAGAGGATTTTATAAAATAAATCAAATTAGAAGTGAAAGAAAAAGGGATAAGTACATTGTAAATGTTTGTCCCGTTTCTGAGAATCGAACGCAGACTCCTGGTTTCAACCTTCTAAGCTTACAGAACGTAAAGAAACCTTCGAAGTGAGGTATCGACTTTTTAATTCCCGAGGCGTAGCCGAGTGAATAATGCTAATTAGATATTTGTCGCGAGGGAAATAATGGCACTTAACTCACGAGGTACATACAATAATTTATCTCCAGTAGTGAGAAAATACACACTTTCATCCATTGCACAGTTTTTATTTTAATAAATAACAATAAATGCGTTAGCACTTTTAATAACAGATATAAGAGATTCAATACAACAATTTAATAACAGATACAAGCAAATAAGTATTGGAATTAAACTCAAAAAGAAGGTTATAAACAAAGTCGGAAAAGCAGTGTCGCCAACCTGATTCCAACAACTTCACTACATTAGCCATTCACTCTCTACAATTTATAAAATAATTAAGTTGGCAATCCTTCTTTTTCTCTCTACCTCTACTTTACTTTTTTGCCCTACTTTTACTTATTATCCCTACTTTTTGAGTTCAGGGAAGAAAAGACTTACTTTAGTCCCTGTAAACTAATCCAAAATCATAGCATTTTCTCCCTTCTGGAGATAAAAATTATGATTAGCACTTTTAGTAGATATGAGATTCAATATTAAAAACAAATAAGAATCAGAATTAAACTCAAATAGAAGGTGATTTTGACGCAGGTTATAAACAATGATAAACAAAGTCGGAACAGCATTGTCGCCAACCTGATTTCAACAACTTCATTACATTAGCCATTCATTTTCTACTAATTATAAAATAAGTAAAATGGCAATTCTTCTTTTTCTCCCTGTTTTTACTTTTTCGCCCTAATTTTTGAGTTCAGGGAAGAAAATTCCTACTTTAGCCCCTCTAAACAAATCCAAAATCATAATATTTTCTCCCTACTGGAGGTAAAATATTTTTAGACCCTTATTAACTACGGGCAATAGACAGAGAAAAATAGACTCCAGCGCCGGGATCCCGGCCCCTAGTTAATAATAATTATAATTTGATTTAAATTAAAATTTAATCTTTCCGTAGTATGAGTACTACCAAAAAACGCAAAAAATAGTACATTACAGTCAAAGCAGTAAAATTCCCTTTGCAGACTAACAATAATGCATTACGTGTCAGTGTGGAAAGTAGCATTTTGCATGCGAGTGTGGAGTTTACACCCGAGCGATATCGAGGGTAGTAGAACTACACGAGCAATGCAAAATGCCGTTTTCGCACGAGTTGCGTACCGTACTTTATCTACAATTGTTAGACTTTAATAATAAATGCAGAAAAAAATAATAAACTTCCTGTATGTAAGCTCGTATTTCAGTATTTCTCTTTTGATAAAGATGACATCAATTCGTTAGTTGTATTTTGTGCCGAATTAATTATTTCGGAAGGCGTATTATTCTCCTCATATTCTTCATAATCACTTAAATCACTCATTGATTTTCACAAAAAAAACTCGATACAAACAGTTACTTTTATTAAATAAACATCAAATTAGTTATGTTAAATGTAAACAAACTCGATAATCGTGTGTAAAGTTGAAGAATTCTTCTTCTTTTCGTCACTAGAGTGGAAAAAAGAGGAATTCTTCTTCATTTCGTCACTAGAGTGGAAAAAAAGAGGAATTGTTCAAAACTATGAGACACGTATGCGCAATTAATACAGGTGTGTAAAGAATCACTTTCTACAAATCTAAACAGAGATACAACTTCTTCTTTCTTTCTTTCTTCTACAATGTTTATATTACGTATCAATCGTAGATAAAATGAATTTTTAGACCCTTTATTTTGTTTGTTAAGATTAGGTATATTAATATAACAGTTATAATTATTGTTTTGGAGTAGGTTTCAGTGAAATAAAGAGCGAGTTTATTATATAAAGGTTAACAGTTATTTTGAGGATTTTAAGAATGAACTGAAGGAGAAGGTATCATGTTACGTATAGTAAGAAACCACGTGACTCAAGTGGTGCGGTAGAACTCAAGTGTAAAGGTTAGGCTGAAGGACACAAAGTGCCGGCCGGCACATTTATCACTATGTTTATACACTTGAGTGTCTGTCTCGCCTACGGATCTTTTTTTTCTTCTCAGCCATCCATTTTAAGTGTATAATGAGGGTGAGAAAGAAATGTGCCGGAATTTAAACATAGTTATACCTCTAGGCAACTATCTCACTAACCTCCTCTCTCAGGTATCAAAACCACACGCACACACACACACACACACACACACTATTATAAACAACAACAACAACAACAAAAAATAAAGAGAGAAAAAGTGAGAAATCAAACTTCACTTTCGTGAATAGGTGGGAAAAAAAGAAGAAGAAAAAAAAAAAAAAAACCCCATGTTAAGGGATAGAAACGAAGATAAACCATCAATGTGATATTGTGAAGAAAAAAATGTAATGTAGCAGGTAAACAAAATAACACTTAAAGATTATTAGACAAGAATGTTAAATGGTATCGGATAATAATAAGTTANACCTTACAAAGTGACAAAAAAGACGCAAAAATACTACACAATTTTAATCAACGGAAAAGAGAAAAATATATCTATTGACAGAATATAACCAGCGTACCTACTTAAAACCGACGACTGTACACACCAACCTACCACAACACCTTCACCTCCAACCACATCACCCAAGCAATCACTATCACATCCCAGCAAACAACTTAAAGATAATGTAGCAGGGATGCATTTGAGATCTGGAAGGAAAGTTCGTTTCCTCCCTAGCTCAAGATAATCGTTCACACTGGAGGGGGGTAATGTAGGGAATTAATTTTATATTTTTATTTTTGTTCATTTTATTTTATTATGACATGTCAACACTGTAAATATTTATTCTTGACAAGTTATAAAAATAAACAACAGTCGAGTTTGANAAAAAAAAAAAAAAAACCCCATGTTAAGGGATAGAAACGAAGATAAACCATCAATGTGATATTGTGAAGAAAAAAATGTAATGTAGCAGGTAAACAAAATAACACTTAAAGATTATTAGACAAGAATGTTAAATGGTATCGGATAATAATAAGTTATTTGACTTACCTAGAAGTAGTTAGAGTTAGTTAGAAGTTGTTAGACAAAGCCTGAAGTTAGACATAGCTAGAAGTAGTTAGCATTAGCTAGAAGATGTTAGATAAAGTTAGAAGTAGTTAGATAAAGTTAGACGTAGCTAGAAATTAGACATTGCTAGAAGTTAGGCAGAGTTAGAAGTAGTTAAAAGTAGCTAGACAAAGCTAGAAGTTAGACATGGCTAGAAGTAGTTAGAATTAGTTAGAAGTAGTAAGACAAAGCTATAAGTTGTTAGGCATAGCTAGAAGCTAGAAGTTAGACAAAGCTAGCAGTAGTTAGAAGTAGCTAGACAAAGCTAGAAGTTTTACATGGCTAGAAGTAGTTAGAAGTTGTAAGACAAAGCTAGAAGTTGTTAGGCATAGCTAGAAGCTAGAAGTTAGACAAAGCTAGAAGTTAGACATGGCTAGAAGTAGTTAGAATTAGTTAGAAGTTGTAAGACAAAGCTAGAAGTTGTTAGGCATAGCTAGAATTAGTTAGACTTGGTTACAAGAGATTATACATAGGTAGAATTGTTTAGACTTAGATAACAGTGATTATAGACAAAACTTAGTTGTAAGATAAGTTTCACTGGAAATAAATATAGCTTGAATTGAAGGTTTTATTGTTGAAATACCTAAATATAAATAAATAAATATATAAGATAGTTGATGAAAATAAAACATAAATTAATAGATTAATTAATTTAGTAAAGACATTTGATTTTATAAATTAACATTTTGAAGTTTTTGGTATTTACACTACGGAAAGGAAAGTTTAAATTTTAATTTAAATCAAATTATAATTATTATTAACACTGAAAGACAGACAGAGAAAATAATAATAATTATAGTGTTAATAATAATTATAATTTAATTTAAATTTAAATTTAAACTTTCCTTAGTATGAATTAATATTAAAAAAAACTTAAAATTGCATTTCTATATTTTAATTTTGGACAAAGGAATATCCCACTTCTGTTTTATGAGGGGAGTAACAGTCTAAAGAAGAACATTCCCTACTCCTTCTTTTGATTGTTACTCCCCTCTATTTTTTTATTGTAAGGGGAATAAAATTTGAAGAAGTGCCTAAATGGTTTGATGTTTGATGTGATAATGAAACTACTGAGTTTACTCAGCAAGTTCTACAAGATCATAACTAAAAGTATAATAATATAAAATAGTTGTAAAAATAAATGTATGTTTGTGCGCAAGTGGAAGAAAAACAAATAGAGTCATAAGGTTAAAACTTATTTGAGACCTTCAATGGGCTAATTATGACCTACCATAAAAGTTTCAATAAAACCAGATAAGTAGATTTTAAAATATGTTGTTTCTCAAAAAATTGAGCGACAAATCGACAGACACGGGACCAAAACTGTTCCCTGATGTCTGAAACGGTTTTCTGTCTTGGAATTTTCAAAATTGGAGACCTAAAGAATGTTCATTCTTCGGAACGATCACATAGCTTTCGTTACCTTCGGTAAACCCGGAAGCAATAATCATAAATTTATTTCTTTAAAAGCAGAATTATTATTTTCAAACATTACATTTTTTAAAAAATTGACAAACTTGTAGGGAATTAATTTTATATTTTTATTTTTGTTCATTTTATTTTATTATGACATGTCAACACTGTAAATATTTATTCTTGACAAGTTAAAAAAATAAACAACAGTCGAGTTTGAGACATCAACCAAAATATCCTTGTGTTCTTTTCCTTCTTAATTATTATTTTAATTCTGTGTCTGGACACCCCATCCAGCCCCACAAAATTGGTGACCCCGATAAAGAAGAAAAGTACCAAGAAACAAGATCATTTTCAAACAACAAGTCGGTAAGAATTTTCGAATTATTATATTTTTACATTTTTCGGATCACATTTCAAAATTCTAAATTGTCGATTCAAAGTTAATAAATCAAATCAACAGAAATTACAATGGAAGAGCAGGATAATAAAATCCAAGATGGTCAACATTCGATCGCCAGAGTTGCCGTGAAATTTCCACCCTTCTGGAGAGCGGACCCCGAACTGTGGTTTAGCCAAATCGAAGCCCAGTTCGTCACGTCAAACATTACGCGAGACGAAACAAAATATTACCACGTTGTCTCCGTAATAGAAAGTGACGTCTTGTCACAAGTAAGCGATTTAATCAAACAACCACCCGCTGAAAATAAATACGTTACACTTAAACAACGGTTAATAAGACAGTTCGCCGATTCCGAACATCAAAAAGTAAACAAACTTTTGACAGGTATGGATTTCAGCGGAAAGAAACCATCTGACATTTTACGCGAAATGCGTAACCTCGCAAATAACAAATTAAGCGACGAAATCCTAAAAACATTATGGTTTAAAAATTTGCCTGCTCAAACTCAAGCCATACTGTCAATTAGCGAAGACAATTTGGATAAAATCTCTTTGATGGCCGACAAAATAACAGACGTGACAGAAAATCCTTCTGTATCAACCGTTTCAAAAAATAACGACGCAGACGATAAATTTGACCGACTTGAAAAACAAATCGAAAAATTAACGAAAGAAATTAATTCTTTAAAATCA
>KZ652973.1:112121-148342 GCA_001010745.2 Gerris buenoi
TAAAAGGAAATTGATGTCGGTGAATTTAAAGAAAACAACAAATTATAAGGCTTCGAAAATGATTTACATAACTCTTTAAGTACTGAAAAATTTAGTAAAAAAAAAAAAACGTCAACAATCCTTTTAAATTAATTATCTAAGACCAAAATAAACCGCTGTCATTTTTTTTTTGTTCCCCTATTTCTTGAAATTTTTGAGAGCAGCGCATCCTATGAGCCGTTGCACGAACTATTTTCCAAGTTTTGTGACGTCATGATGGGACACGGGATTTTTCAACGAATGCTACCCCCCTGTTCAAAACAGTAAAATAATGCTTCATTTTGCTGCCGTGGGTTTACAGAAGATAAACTATTGTTTTAGCATAAAATATGGTTTATGGGGACCAACCCCTTGAAATCTGAGAGAGAGAGAGCGAGACAGGCCTATCAAAGGGGGCGTTACCCCCAATAATATGGGGGGGGGGGTGTCAATTTGATTTACAAATTTTATTTAACCACGAAAACTCAAAACTTATTACTGTATTGATAAGAAAATTAATAAATTTATTAACATATTGTTAAAAATGATAAACTTATTAATGAAATAATAGGGTATAAAAGAGCATGAGAATTGGGGTCAAATATATTTATGTTAAAACAATGTGACAATATGAGTGTTTGCATTATTTTCAAGAGATTTCAATTTAAGACAGCTCCTACTTTACTTTTACTAACGATATAAACTAATTAATCAAATATAAATACAATAACACGTTACAATGGGATTCTTTCAAAGATTAATTCAAATAATAAATCCATTCAAGGAAATATTATAAATCTTTATTACTACTACCATGTAATGGGATAAGATGCAAAAAAAAAAACCCGTATGACAATGCAACTCAAATTCTTAACTACAAATCCTTGCTTTATATGTATATAATATAATGTATATATATATATAACATAATATAATGGTAAAACATAATGATAATGTCAAGTGGAAGTCGAACTCCACAGGTAGGAGGGGAAAACAAAAAATCAATCCATTTAATGAGATACAAAAAAAAAAAGATCAAGTGGCGTCTTGTTGCTTTTTGTCCGCACATGTGTATGTATATATATGTTTATATTTGATCTAATGTTATTATCTGAGCGGTGGGAGGGGGGACGTACTGTTTGCTCAAGTGTGGAGAGAAGCGCTGTCGATGATGGATCTCATCTCGATGGTAGTCTATCAGAGCGACATGTGACATCCCCAGCTGTTCAGATCATCACGTATCTGTCCTGTCAGGTAACATACTCTAAACTCAATAAACTTACCTCCAACACTAACATCAGCTCCGTCTAGTCAGTAGGCCTACAACCTGTTAAAAATTTCCGTATCAAATAAGTGTTTCTGTTTTTAAATAATTTCATTTAAAAAAAAAATATATATTAAGAAAAAAGTATAAAAGGAAAATAAAAATAAAAATTATTATAAGAAAATAGTAGTAAAAAAAAATAAATATAATAATAGTGTTAAATATAGTGTTTCTGTCTTTATAATTTCATTAATCAAATTATTAAGAACAAAACAAAAATATAAGGAAAAGAAAAAATAATTAATAAAAGAAAATAGTTGTAAGTATACATTTTTATTAATCAAATTGTTAAGAACAAAAAAAAGTATATAAGAAAAAAATAATTAATAAAAGAAATAGTTGAAAGTATACATTTGCATTAATCAAATTATTAAGGACAAAAAAGAAATATAAGGAAAATAAAAAATAATTAATTAAAGAAAATAGTTGTAAAAATAAAAAACTAATAGTGTTAAAAATAGTGTTTCTGTTTTATAATTTCATTAATCAAATTATTAAGAACAAAACAATATATTATAAGGACAAGAAAAATAATTAATAAAAGAAAATATTTGTAAGTATGAAATATTTCCTATCAAAGTGTGTTTCTGTTTTATAATTTCAATTAATAAAATTAATAAGAACAAAAAAAAAAAGTTTATATATTATAACGAAAAGAAAAAATAATTAATAAAAGAAAATTAAAAAAACTTGTAAGTACAAATTTAATTTCTGTAGCGAAATAGCAATTTTTATTTAATCATAAACTGTCTCTATTAATCAAGTCGACTAATAAGTAATTGAATTATAAATAAATTTACTAATAATTTTACTAAATAAATTATTTCTAATTTAGTTACTCTATCTAAATTTAAATAAAGGCAATAAAAATGAAAAAAAAATAATCAACTTTAAAACCATTAAGATTATAAATAAATAAAAAATTACTTTAAATTTGTATCACTGTATGTGGGTGTCCTAATATAAAATTTATAAATTGAATCCAACATGGTGGCTAACAATATTGGCGGAAAAATTTATTACCAACCAAAAAAATGTTTATCTTTTTTTTTATAAATTTACCCGCATTTTTACTTTCTCATATAAAGAGAAAGTATTGTGATGGCGCGAAAATTCGATTTTGAGATTTTGATGGATTTACACGTTTTGAGGTCCCCTGAGTCCAAAAAAGTGGTTTTTAAAAAATGTCTGTCCGTCGTCTGTCGTCTGTCGTCTGTCTGTGCAGACGCCTGGAGCCTAAACTACTGGGCCGATTTTGACGAAATTTGGCATACACGTTCAGAAAAATCATACCCCGAGGCGAAATCGAGAAATGAATTTTAACTCCAAATTTGAGGGCGCTACCCCCCAAAAACTCTGAAAAAACACGAAAAAAAATTATTTCTCGAAAACGGTTCCGACGATTTTGATTAAAAAATTCTAAAATGTAGTCAATTTAAATACGAATCTAATGATATAAGCCGTTTTCCCGGGAAAAATCTAGTTCCTGAGAAAATAGCTTAAAACGCGGATGGAGAGAGCCCGGGTTCGATTCCCCGCCCGGGAGAAGTTATTTTTATGATATTTTTGATGAAATTTCCAATTGTAATTAAATTCACATATATGAGAAAGTTTGTCTGAGTTGTCTCGGACCGATTTTTTGATAATGCAAACCATAACTTAATATCTCAATTATAACCGGAGATATAAAATATTAACCCGTGTTCGAACTTTTGGATCACTCAGTGTATATATATATATAATATTATAATAAAAATTTATGACTAAAAAAAAAAAATGTGTTACTTATGAATATTAAGTAATAATTTTAATTTTTTTTTAACTAATACAAATATTAGAAAAGGATATATTTATTTCGATAATTACTTGTTACGCCAGCAAGATTAATATTAAAATAGTTCCTATTTAAATTCATTTATAATAATGATTAATTTAATTGCTTGCAAGCAATGGCTAGTGCCCAGTTTATACGAGTAAAAATATAAAAATAAGAAATTAAAATAAAATGGAAATAAAGCAATTAAACATTTTCTTATATGAGATTATTTTAATTAAAAATATGTATTTTTTGTTTGTTCTTGTAAATGTAAAAGGTATATATTAATTATTAATCATAAATTACTAATTAAGAAGGGGGAATCAAGCTGTCGCCTGGTTTACGTGACGAACTTCAATGCCATTAATTCCACCGTTCTGCTAAATTTAACCAACATTCGGGCTCCAAGAAAATGTTACCTCAACTTTATATATTTCGAGGTTGCTGAATCCAACTCTGAAGTCAAAATTTCTCCTATACGTACTGTTTTCCCGGAAAACAGTACGTAAAAACTTGTTTTTTGGGGGGGGGGGAGGGGGGTTCGACCCAATTTTCCCCCTAAAAAAATTGTCTATTTTTCTCTGTATGTTTCCTGTAGTTAATATTAATTATAATTTGATTTAAAAAATTTGGTTTCTAAAGTCAAAGGAAAAACTCAGCACTTACTTATTTAATAAAATTGCAAAATAAGAAACAAAAAAAAAAATTCCCTCAGTCTTTGTTTTTCTATTACTATTTTAGTTATATAAAAAATGTAATATACATTACATACGGAAAAAGTAATAGAAATACGCAAAGACTGAATGTGAAGAAAAATCGATTTTTTTTAGTTTCTTATTGTTCAATCTTCTTAAAAAAGTAAGGTCGTCAGATTTTTTTTTTTTTTTTTTTTTTTTTTACTTTAGACTTGTTTTCTTTAAGGTTTAAAGATATTCTTTTATTTTTATTTTCAAAAAATGTTGAGCCGAAGAATTGCGGGCCAAAGACCCTCCAAAACACAATTTTTCAGAACTTTTTCAGAACCAGACGCATTTTTTTGGGGGAAAACTGTACGTATAGGAGAAATCTGAACTTCGGATTCGGATTCATCACACAAAATTACATCGGAAAAAGGGCATTTTCATTCTAATGCTTTTTTTTAGAACAGTTATACTTAGCATCATAATGTGCCTACTTCTATGTGCTGCGGGTTTAGTATGTTGCGACCAATTCTAGGCGCATTACATTCAGATCTCTATACAAAATCCACTAGACTGAACACGAACTTTCATACCTATATGTTAGACCCTTGTTAACAAAGAAGTCATTTCAAATTTCTACGATATCTTGATGGCCATTTACAAGTATAATTATTAGTCAAGATAGTGTCTCCGGAATCTATTTCAAGCACTAGAACTTTGAAAGTTGAAACTTAGCAATCTTTTACCACTTAAAAATTTAGATAAAGCATTTTCAAACGAGGCATTTTGATTCAAAATGGCGGCTTTACAACTTCTTTGTCAGTAAAACCAATTCCTCTTAGTATAGTCCAGGAGATAACAAAAGTGTCTGACTAACATCAAGCTAGAACTTTGTGTATAAGTAAATGTTTTAGTGACCTTTTAAAAATATATGGTCGGCTAAGTTCGTCTGCGGGACATAGCTGACCACTTGGCATTGGAAAAAAATAAAACCGGTGGAGAGCGGCCATGACCCGCCCTTTTTGGTGGACAACGTGATTTTCATGATCCTGAGTACGAACTTAGTTAGTAGATCAATAATCAAGTTGATACTAGTTTGTCACTTAATTCTCGTGAGTCAAATATTACTCGAAATCAAAGTGTTCCCCTGTCAAGGGTCTACTAACTAAGTTCTGACTCAGGATCATGAAAATCACATTGTCCACCAAAAAGGGCGGGGCAAGGCTGCTCTCCACTGGTTTGATTTTTTTTTAAATACCTATATCGCCAAGCTACGTTCCGCAGACGAACTTAGCCGACCATATATTTTAGAAATGCACCAAAACATTTACTTATACACAAAAATTCTAGCTTGATGTTAGTCAGGCACTTTTTTGCGCGCTGTCTCCTGGACTACTACATCTTGGAAAAGCTGAAATAAAATTGTCATATTTAGGCAGGATCATGTCTATAAAAATATGTTTATCTGCAATTGTTACGAAATATAAACATTGTATCTCTGTTTAGATGTGTAGAAAGTGATTCTTTACGTACTTATCATTGCGCATGCGCTGAAGAATTCCTCTTTTTTACCGCCCTAGTGTGGTAAAAAAGAAGAATTATTCACCTGTAGTGAATTAGTGAGTTTGCTTACATTTAGCAAAACTAATTTGCTGTTTGTTTAATAAAAGTAACTATTAATGTCGAGTTTTTTTTTTAAATCAATGAGTGATTTAAGTGATTATGACGAATATGAGGAGAATAATACGCCTTCCGAAATAATTAATTCGGCACAAAATACAACTAATGAATTAATGCCATCTTTATTAAAAGAGAAATACAAACTTACAACTTACATACAGGAAGTTTATTTTTTTCTGTATTTAATATTTACATCTAACAATGGTAGATAAAGTACGATACGCAACTCGTGTTAAAACGGCATTTTGCATTGCCCGTGTGGTTTTACAACCCTCGCTGTCGCTCGGGTGCAAACTCCACACTCGCATACAAAATGTTACTTTCCGCACTCAACGCGTAATGTACTATTGTCTGCCAAGATGATATTTTCTGAAATTTGACCCTTAAGGGAGGAAATAAGAGCGCAGTAGAGGGGGATATGAGTTACTAAATTGACTAGAGAGAAAGTTAGCACTTGTAAATATTTGCTAATTGGCTGCTAATTTTGCCAATATTGCTTAATTTGATTAACTCATAAGCTCTCACCACCACACCTAGACATTGCCGTATTTATTGATCGATTAACTTTAATTTTATTTTTTAATTTTTTTTTTTTTAATATGTAAATAACTATATAAAGTTTTTCACAAATGTCGGGTTTTTACTTCCATGAAAATGGAAGTATGGTGATTCCCTCCAAAACGTGATTGCGAGATCTCTGTGAAGGAGGGGTCTTTGGAACCCGGGGATATCATTAAAATCTGTTTCATATACATGCATGTCTGTGCTTACGTATGTCCTACATATGTTTGTACGTTCGTTCTGAACTTTAAACCTTCATAACATCGCTTCAAGACATCGTATTGAAATGCGGTTTGCGGCATTTTTTAGAAATTTTGTTGGAAAACTGATGGCGCAAACCCGACGTTTCGGAGCAACTTAAGCACCAATTCAGTCTGTCGACGATAACTTCAATAGGCTTTATTTGATTTCAATTTCCTTTGGAGTATGTGTCCTATATGGTGTACCTATAATTTTTGAGCACAATCGGACAAGCCGTTTGGGAGATATTTGCATTTTAGTGTTTTTACTTCCATAAAAATAGGTGTAAATATTGAGTTCTCTATTGCTCACGTATTGACACCACAACATTTCATGCGGAAGTCATGTGGGATTTGGACACCGGTACTTACTCAACTTATCGTCATACGTTTCAGACACACAGACAGACACGGAGCATATTTCGTTGAATGTAGGAAGTTCGCTACGCTCGCTTCAATCAAATTGTGAATTTAGTAACTCTAGACATGTTATAAGCAGAGAAAAGGGGAGAAATGAAGTAATAAACTTGGGTTCAATTAACCGGACCATCTTAACGAAGTAGTAACTCGGGCTCTTATTGGCTGTCTCAGACAATTGTCGGATCGATACTATTTGTCACAGAAACATATTGCTGCCCAAACAATTGTCTGGTTGGTCAGTGTTCGACGTTTCATGTCCACAGTATGCCATCATTCACGCGCGCGTATTATTTTCACGAAATTCACACGTTTAAAGTCGCTTCTGAACAACATTGTACTTGTATGAAGACCTCCTATGTATGTATACTAGGGTGGGCCGAAAAAAAAAATCACAGGGAAGTACTTAGTCCAAGTACTTTTTAGGGTTTTGTAGATGAGTAAGCATACCCATTATGTAAATTATGATTTCTTGTCTTCAATCTAAAAGTCCCGGGTTCGATCCCCCGGGGGGTCACAATGTTTTTTATCAGTAATAAACCAATAAGGAACGCAAAATTTAAAAAAGCAAATATATATTTGTGTCCTACTCTTCAGCAGCTTTCATTTGATACCCAACTCAAAATTTTAAAAAAATAAAATTTTGGGCAAATTTTAAATTTTCGCGCCTAAAATTGGCAATTTTTGAAAATTTAGGATGAACTCCCGGAATTTTCATCGCGCCATAATAAGGTATTAGCATGAATTATTTCGAAATTTTAGCACCAGCCGATCTATAGTGGTTGGGGGGGGGGAAATTTTTTTTGGGTATATTTTGATTTTTTTAACCTATAAGGAATGCAAAATTTAAAAATGTATTTAGATATTTGTTACCTACTATTCAGGAGCTTTCATTTGATACCCAACTCAAAATTTTAAAAAAATAAAATTTTGGGCAAATTTTAAATTTTCGCGCCTAAAATTGGCAATTTTTAAAATTTTTCGATGCACTCCCGGAATTTACATCACCCCACAATAGGGTATTAGTATGAATTATTTTGAAATTTTACATCCAGCCGTTATATGGTAGTTGAGGGGGGGCAATTTTGGGTGTATTTTGATTTATTTGACCAATAAGGAAAGCGAAATTTAAAAATTTATTCATATATTCGTAATCTGCTATTCAGCAGCTTTCATTTGATACCCCACTCGAAAATTAAAAAAAATCTAAATTTTTGACTCTACCGCATTTTTTCGAATTGCGCATGCGCATATTAAATTTTTAACTTTTGTGTATATGTCCTGTGTTTGGGCCCGGAAGTTACGCCAGTGTTATTAATTTCAGCATTTTAGCTTAAATGGTTCGGGCGCTATGAGCCAAAGAGCGACGGACAGACAGACACATCACCCTCGGCATAAGGGTTTTGAGAAGTATCTACAAAACCCTAAAAAAAGAATTGAATTTGAAATAGTCCAACCTCGTAATACTTGAGTATGCATTAGAAACTATCATACGTAAAATTATGGCCCGATCGAGTGACACCTAGGTGGTGCACAATCGCTTCAAAGCTTTAAGAAACAATATTTTTAAGAAAATTTTTTATATTTCAATTTTTTAAAATATTTTGGTTATTTTAAGTCACTTATTAGTATTAGCATATATTTGCTCTTTGCTTACATATTTTTTGATTTCAGGAAGAAAAAAAAAATAAAAAAGTTAATTATAGGCTGAGATAAGGCGGTACATACATAATACATATGTGTACCATTGAGTTATTCTAAGGATATTATTAGGAGCTGCATAACACTAATTTCTCTATTATCTTTGGAATTACTCAATGGTACCTACATATGTATGTACCGACTTATCTCAGCATATAATTAACTTCTTTTTTTTCTTCCTGCAGTCAAATAATATGTCAAAGAGCAAATAGATGCTAATAAGTGACTGAAAATAACTAAAATATTTTTAAAAAAATTGAAATATAAAACATTTCTAAAAAATATTGTTTCTTAAAGCTTTGAAGCGATAGTGCACCACCTAGGTGTCATTCGATCGGGCTAAAATTTTACGTATGATAGTTTCTAATGCATACACAAGTATTACGATGTTGGACTTTTTAAAATTAAAAAAAAAAAAAAAATGGCCCACCCTAATGTATCCAGAAATTCAGTTCGAAATTATTCCCGACAATATTTAAAAATTATTATTTTTTATATAAATTAATTATTTTCATCGAATTTTTTTTTTGTTTCCTTATTTTTTAAAACAACACTGTTTCCTATTTTCTTTATTTACTTTTTTTGTCATAGATAATATAATATTAAATCTGTCGAATTGATAACAAGAAAAATAAATATAATAATGCCGTTTTTTTCCAAAATATAATGTGATACAATTTAAGTGATAATTTTTAATGTATGTGTAGTTTAATGTACTTATTATCGGATATTAGCGTTCGAAGGTATGAATCAATTTGGTATTTAAGGTATTAAGTTTACACTTTACCGGTAAGATATTATTATTATTAACTATTATTATTATTACTAGGAGTGCAATGTTGTCTGCTTGCCTTATTGAGCTGAGCGTGAATTTTAATCATTAACAATATACATTTTTATTTATAAACATCTGAAATCGGATCAAAAATAGTAATATTTAAATTAGCGATTTGAAAATTAAGCTATTGCGATGGCATGAAAATTTTTGATTTTTTTTTTTTTTTTTCATGGAAATCCGTTTCAGACCATTCTGAATCGATTCCTAAAATTTAAGACTTTTTTTATGTATGTATATATGTGTCACTCCAGACGATATCTCCTGTTTTGACAAATTTTAAAATATCAAAAGAAAGGATGAGTTCGTTGGCTAGAATTTTTGAAGTTCATTTATAATAATTACTTTACTCTTAAAGAGCTTTCCAACGATGTGCTTCTTGAAGGATAAATACTATTTTGACTTTTGTACCCGTACCCGTGTGTACCCAAACATTTTTTTTTCACCCATCCAAATTCTAAACCAAAATTTTCCTATATTATCATAAACCAATAATAAGCAGATTTCTTTGAAAATTCGCTCATTAAGTCATAGTGTATGACTGGACTTTTTTAATTGAACAGAATTGTTTCCAGTTTTTCTATTTTACCCCCCTCTTAAATATAAAAATATGACAAAAGGAAACACAGCAACAATAACTATCTGTACTCTTAAAGGGCTTTCCAACGACATGCATCATAAAGGGCACATACTATTTTAACTTTTGTACCCCGTACCCGTACCTTGTACCCCTGTGTACCAATTTGAACCATTTCAGATTTATTTCCTGTGGTTAATCACAGTGACTGTGCCCAATTTTGTGCAGATCGGTTCAGCCGTTCAGGAGGAGTAGGTGTCCAAACAAATGGAAAGTGAAGTGTAAGAGATTCGCTTTGCTCAGCTCAATAATTACAGTGAGAAAGATAATTAGATAAATACATTGTTACATTTTTAAATTATCCTATAAATACATTTAATTTTAATAACAATATTGATTTTAATTAATATAAAACAACGTAGACAAAATTAGACTATCGTGAAGCAATTGCTAATGTTTAGATGGAATGCTGATTTCAAATAATTAAGTTGAAAACATTTATTTTATTTTTAAAATTTGTATTATTTACGTTTTAGGGAATTGAATATCATGGGAGTGCTTTAAATATCCATGCTTTTTTAGAATAATCACTAGAGCTCGGATCGATATACTCGAACTTATCTTCATATACGAGTATTATTTTCAAATTGTATGTACGATACACTGCTATATCCACAAGTTTCAAGTGCATGTATGAGAAGTTTTATGTAAAAGTTACAGTTTCAAAGTTTATTTTCAAAATGTTCAGTATTAGTCGAGTCAATGAAGTAGATTGGTATTGGTCTGTACAGCAAGATTTTTCTATATTTTCACTTTTAAGTGATTTTCTTAAATCGGCCAATAAAACCATTCGACGTCAATTACAAATACTTAACTTATGCTGCATCTTGTGCAGAGAAGTTTGGAAAATCGTCTGACATTGCTGACCTCAGAAAGGTTGGATTCCCCTATACGGGGCATCATGTATAGAAATGCAAAAACTAACAAATATAATGCACACATAATTAAAGTGTTTCCTATATATTGATATAAATTGCATTATTTATGTATTCTTTTTCATTTCATACTCTTTTGAAAAACCAGATACGCTACATCGAAGCCCAGGTAATCTACTACAGATACATACGCCCAAGATTCCCAAAATCGGCCTGTATACAGCTGTGTCTCAAAATAGAGATCTGAAGATGGAAATTGTAATAAGAGAAAACTTATGAAATGAAGAAGAATCCATAATTGGTGCATTTTTTACTTCGCTTAAAAAGACATTTAAGTACTGCTAAGAAGAAAATTCACTTCGCTTACTTAATTCAATTCAGCCTTGAGCAAGGTCAGATTTTCCAATGTAGTTTTAGTTTTATAAATTTTATCGATTTCTCTTAAATTTACTCAAGGCAAGATGTAAGCCAAATCGAATTATGTTGATTAAAGCGAGACTATACCGAGGGAATGATCGTAATCAGTTTAAGTAGATATAATATTAGTTTCTCTATTTAAATCATAAATAATCAATTCTACCAGCGTTGTTTTCATGGCTAGATTTTATCAATTTTAGGGTAAGTGTCCATCTGAGACTAAATCTCGAGAGCGAGTCTCGAGATTAGTCTCAGAACCTTGTCCACTTGAGAGCAACATCAGCCTCTCCCGAGTCTCGGAGAGTCGGCGAGTCTCCGAGACTAGTCTCAGCCCCATGTCCACTAGCGATTTCAATCTCGAGAGCGAGTCTCCATACTAAAAAGTCTCAGATGGACACTTACCCTTAGATGTTTGGGAGCAAACAGTGTCATAGAACTTGTGATCGGCTTGGTTTCAAAGCTATCACAGGGAGCATTCTCCAGCGAGTTGCTCAAGACCAGAGTCATTTTCAACTCAGTTGCAGTTTAACTCGCTTGAAAATGATGCCTGCAAGAGCTTGGCAACTCCAACAAGATCTCCTCCAGTAGATCTGGATTCAGAGTATATAAGCCAACACATCCATTGCTCTGGCAAAACCATATAGTTGCTACCCCATTTAACCTTTAACCACCTCTAACCATCTCTAACCACCTCAAACCATTTAATATGACGCTGCGGAGTAAACGTGGGAAGAGAGTGTGGTGTATTCTATGATAGTCCGTGCAAAAAAGTGTGTGACTAACATCAAGCTAGAATTTTGTATACAAGTAAATGTTTTGGTGCATTTTAAGAATGTATGGTCGGCTAAGTTCGTCTGCGGGACATAGCTTGGCAAAAGGCGTTTGAAAAAATCAAACCAGTGGAGAGCGGCCATGGCACGCCGTTTTTGGTGGACAATGTGATTTTCATGACCTTGAGTAAGAATTTAGTTAATAAACCAATAATCAAGTGGATGGTAGATTGTAACTTAATTGGTTAGCTAGTAAAATATTACTCGAAATCAAAGTGTTCCCCTGTCAAGTGACAAACTACCATCAACTTGATTATTGGTCTACTAACTAAGTTCGTACTCAGGATCATGGAAATCACATTGTCCACCAAAACATTGCCAACCAGATATTCTTAAAAGGGAATCAAAACATTTACTTATACTCAACATTCTAACTTAATGTAAGTCAGACACTTTTTTTGCTCCTGGACAATGAGGATGGAATCTCAAGGAAGATCTGCGATGCCATAGCAACAAGCTACCCTCAGCCCAACATTTAGAGAATAACATTTTGTTCTAAAAAATAAATAGGTTTCGACTTATCTAAAGTTAGCAATTCTTTAGATTGTTACTCCCCTGTGTTTTTGTTTAGAATATAAATTACTTTGACTAAATATAAGAATTAAGACGAAGGGATGTTTAGTCCAATTTACTTTGAGACAAAGGAATATCACACTTCTATTTGTAAGGGGAGTAACAGTCTAAAGAAGAACATTCCCTACACCTACTTTAGATTTTTACTCCTTTGTGTATTTTAATAGGGTTTCGATGGTAAAACCAAAAAAGAAACCCTTATAGTTTTGTTCCTGTGTCTGTCTGTCAGAGTGTGCCTCAATACGTTTAATAACTTTTAAATTAAAAAAAAAAAATACAAACATGAAACATTGTAGTTTTAAAGATCATTTTGATGCGCAAAAAGGAAAAATCATATCAGTAATATAATAACTGTGAAGACAAAGGAATGTCAAACTTGGTTTTATAAGGGGAGTAACAGTCTGAGAAACATTACATACACCTTCTTTAGATTGTTACTCCCTTATGTTTTGAGGTTTTTGTACAAAGTAAAAAAAATTTGGCATACAGATGCATCTCGGCAACTGGACAAATTTTGGAGTTTTTACACTTAATATTTCCAAGATGGCGAGCCGGCCAATATGGCGGGCGACTAAAAAAACGTTTTCAGTCACCATGACATGTTATACATCAAATTAAAGGTATTGAAGTGTAGAAAAAGAGTATGCAACTATTTCACTTAATAATTAAACTTAATCGTACAGAAACCGGCGATTATCGCCTCGCGTACTTACGTGAAGCGCGCCTTACTTTTTTATATAAGAGGAGTAACAATCTAAAGAAGTGCCCTAAAGTTTAACATTTTTTGAAATGAAATGAAAATTTCTTATAATTAATTTATGTTTTTGTTGTTTTGTTTTGCGTAGACTCGGTGTCATGGAGGATAAGGAGGAGAAGGGAGGCGGCGTCGTCATAGTTCCAGCCGGGGGCAAGGACGGGGGCAAGGACGGGTGCAAGGCTGGAGGCGGTGGAGACGAAGACAAGAGAGAAGTTCTGGCTGTGGTGGCCGTACCTCCTGACGGAGGATGGGGCTGGGTTATCGTGGCAGCTTCCTTCATGTGTAACCTCATAGTGGACGGCATCGTGTTCTCGTTCGGAGTGTTCCTGGACGACATAGCAGAGGATCTCTCAGCGAGTAAGACAGAAGTCACGATAGCTGGTTCTCTCTTGTCAGGGGTCTACATGATTATTGGTGAGGAATCAGTTCTAGTTTATCAATTTTTTGAAGGAGATTCAATTCGGTTTGTCCGCTGAGCTAAAGGTGCTCTCGATCAAAAACCTCGGCATCGATTTCCAAAAAGAATGAAACATTTTGACTTCTACATTCACATCGATAGATGTAATAGTACATTACGCGTCGAGTGCGGAAATTAGCATTTTGCATGCGAGTGTGGAGTTTGCACTCGAGCGACAGCGAGGGTTGTAAAACCAAACGAGCGATGCAAAATGCCGTTTTCGCACGAGTTGCGTACCGTAATTTATCTACGATTGTTAGATTTTAATAATAAATGCAGAAAAAAATAATAAACTTCTTTTATGTAAGCTAGTATTTCTCTTTTGATAAAGATGACATCAATTCGTTAGTTGTATTTAATTATTTCGGAAGGCGTATTATTCTCCTCATATTCTTTATAATCACTTAAATCACTTATTGATTTTCACAAAAAACTCTATACAAACAGTTACTTTTATTAAATAAACATCAAATTAGTTATGTTAAATGTAAGCAAACTCGCTAATCGTGCGTAAAGTTGAAGAATTTTTCTTCTTTACGGCGCTAGAGGCGAAAAGAAGAGGAATTGTTCAAAACTATGAGACACGCATGCGCAATTAATACAGGTGTGTAAAGAATCACTTTCTACGAATCTAAAGAGAGATACAATGTTTATATTACGTATCAATCGTAGATAAAAAAGTTATATCACTCAAATCGATGTGCTTGACCTGCACGGTGTGCACCTTGAAGCGCAGATAGTGTGCTGTGCAGTGTGCATTGCTGCGTATACAGATTGGAAGATGCAAACCTAGTAACTAATTGTAAAAGAAAATTATTACAAACATAAAGTAAAGCTCTACGCACGAGATTAGTATAATCATGAAGCAGCGGTCGACAGAGTTCACGCGTCTAAAGTCTGTCCCAAAAGAGAGTTAGTGCGACAGCTCAGGAAATCGAGAGACGCACAGATTGGCCAACCTCTGAGGGGAAAAATAAAGCCACTACATTCACGTTCTTAAGGCGGGGATGCACTTGAGCATTCGCCCCGAATGAGCATGCGCTTCCGTTTGGCTCGCCCTGTCCATTTTTGCAAATCAGGGCGAACGCATGCTCCTTTGGGGGTGAATGCGCACGCTCATTTGGGGCGAAAGCTCTAGTACTCTAGTGTGTCTCCGCCTTTATATGGTTATTCACAGGGCAAATCTTGAGCTCTCATTGGCTCCCCACTCCATTTTCTAGTTTTTCCCACGCTGTCAACACACTAACTCTCGTTTGGGACAGACCATAATCCTGGATACACGCTCAAGGCACTTCACTAGTTAAATAGCTTCATATATAGATACAGTAGTAGTAGTAGTAGTAGTCTAGTACTTCCTACTAGAACGGGTAGGACGAACCACTTGTTGGAACCTTGCAATTAGGCCACCACTTAGGCCCTTTGTACGCCCCGCGGTAGAGAGTTGCAGCCACTTCACACATCTGTACATTGTACCGCCGAAGCGAGTATGATGTGATCAATATTGAGCCATATAAATCAGAGGGTCACGCCGAGGAATCGAACCCTATCTCGTTCCACTCATGATTCAGTGATGGCCGAGCAGACGTGGTTTAACCCGCACGGCTACGCTGCCTCTCCATTAAATTACGCACAAAGTATAAATATATCACTTCCAAGAATTATAATTACAAAATCAAAAAAAAAAAAATTGAGTACGAGGTACCTCGGAAATTGGTCCATTTTAGGTGGCTGCTTGGCGAGCTTCCACTCTTTCGTAGCTAGCAATACCTAAATGTCAGGATGGAACTTCATGTGTCAGAATGACAAGATGTCGAAGTTTATTGATGTATATATATTGAGTATGTCTTGTAAAATCAATCAAGTATACAACTGTTATTAAAACCTTTATCTGTGCATTACATATTACATATGCGATACCTAACAGGCCTATTAACAACAGGTTATGGGCTCAGCACGCTTCAACTGCGCTAGGAATTCACTGCTACAAAATATTCTTTCCTTATAAGTATAAGATCATTGAAACATTGTTTGTGGCCTGCAGAAATCTGTTGTCATATGTAGATACTTCTACAGAGGATAGGTGCAGAGCTGGCGTAGTTTACTAGGAACTAGGAATGCGAGGTTGATATTTTTGGAGGTTCACGGAGAAGTTCGGTTGCCTTCATGCCAAGATAAGACTTAAGCGTCATACTTAACGTTAACTAAAACGTTAAACGTCAAAGTTCGAAGTTTAATGCCAGCAGGGTTGGTATTAATAAATCTCAAAAGTGTGAATTTTACTCAAAATTATTTCCCCATAAAAATATACAATACAAATTATTAAAAAAAAGTCCAGTCATGCATCATGACTTCATGAGCAAATTTTCAAAGAAATCTGCGTATTATAATTTACAACAAATTTGGTTTAGAATTTGGATGGGTTAAAAAAAAATGATTGGGTACACACGGGTACGGAGTACGGGGTACAAAAGTCAAAATAGTATTTACCCTTCAAGATTCACATCGTTAAAAAGCTCTTTAAGAGTACAGTAATTGTTGTTATGTACCTTTTTATCATATTTTCATATAAAAGGGGGGTAAAATGGAAAAACACACGATTTTATGCTATTTTTGACCCTAAATGGTCAAAATTTGACCCCTAAATGAATTCCAAAAATTCTGGCTTTTGATATAATTGACATTTTAAAAATGTTTGACAATTTTAAGAGCATCCTAAGGGGATATGTCGCAGGAGTGACACATATATACATACATACATATATACATATGTACATATATACATAAAAAAAAATGTTAAAATTTAGGGATCGATTCAGAATAGCCTGAAACGGATTTTTTTCAAAAATTCGCATTAAAAAAATGTTGAAGCCATTGCAATAGCTTAATTTTCTTCGAAAATTCGCTAAAAGAAAGTCAAGATATCGAGTAAATAAAAAACGAACTTAATAAATTCATTAATCAATTAGAAATAATCAATCTAAGGATGAGGACTCGTATTTGTCTTCACTACTCCGGATGACGAGTCAAATCTAAATGTGAAGCGGGTCCAAGCGGCTGGTTCGGTTTTTGGTTTGTTTGCATCCGAACCACCAGTAACCTGCTGGACGAGGGAAGCGAGGGTTGGCAGAGTCAACCGAAAATGACCTATCGTTAAATCTGTAGTACTCGTCGTTCTTGAAGAAATACGTGTAACCGTTGGTGTGTTGTACGGCAGCGTTTAAATCGTTCGGTATACCTCGCCAATTGGATATGGGTGTGGGATAGCTACTCTTAATAGGTGGCTTCTGCGCAGGGTCAAAACGCCAGAACTGGGAGCCCTTGAAAAAATAAATGTTATCATTAACACCCCAGAACGTACCAAGTACTTCAATGCGGAAAGTGGCACTTGGTTACTGAGTTGTGCGAATACAGCAATGAATAAAATAAACTCGCAACATATTTGTGTTGGCGACGCCATGCTGCGGCGTTTTTTTGTATTTTCTTTCTTATTTAGAAAAGTATCATTTTTATGAAGAATGACTTTTTTTCATAAAATTAAAATTTAGCCCAGTTCTCTCTTGTGCGATTTTAAAAAATCACAATTTTTGAGAACAGGTTACATGGTAGAACATTGTTAATACGATAATTCTTCATTTGAAGACATGCAGGAGGGATGATCAAGAATGACTTTTTGTCGAAAAATGAAATTTTTTGGTCACTTCACGTATCATCAAGTCGATCCTGGGACATACTGTATATTAAATACTAAAACTTATACAGGGTGTCCCAGTTAATATGGAACAGCGAAATATCTCCAGAACCATGATAAATAGAAACATGCAGTTTTCAGGGTTCCATAATGGCTATAAGTGCGCTTTCAGCACAAATGCTTAACATTTTCTGTTTTTAGCAAAAGTTTGTGCAGTTTACAACATAGAAGAAAGTGAATATACTAGATTTGGATTAAATGGCAACAAATACAAATTTTTACTCTTGGAAATTTTTCGCTCCAAGCATTAGTTAGCTGTCTGGAGAGCCTTGAACTTGCTAAAATTGTAACTTAAAGTCCATTTTACAGCTAAACTAATAGATTTAAAAAAAAAAAAAACCAGGAAACAACAAATGCTTATTTTTTGCTGTAAAATCAAATCTATCAATCCATCTATCAAATCTATCTGTCAATCCATACGAAATGGCCCAAAAATAAAATAGTTGGTTGCTCGACCACTTTAGAAAAAAATTATATTTTCCCTATTGTTCCCTCATATCTAAGGTGTTCAAAACAATGCTTAAAAAATTGTATCTTAAACCGTTTGGGTGTGGCGGCCATTTATGATTTCCTTCACACGCTAATTTTTGTGTTTATGGGCATTTACGTCAACGCTCATATCTCCTAAACTATTTGTCCTAGAAGGCTGAAACAAAAAAACCAAATTAAAGATAATTTCCGAGGGTTTAAATTAGGTTATTTCCATATTTCACCTAGTAATTTTTCTTCCATGAGAAATCTTCACCTGAAGTTGAATACCAAAATCAAGAAAATTTCACTTTTCAGAATTTTTTTTCTGAAGGAAGGAGTGATATATACAGCTTGATATTTATATGTGAATAGGCATATATCAGTAGCATTACCCAAAAAAATATCAATGGCAAAACTTAAATAAGTACTTTTATTTTTATAAATTTTTGAAAATTGAAATTTTTGAAAATTTGCTATTTTTGGGCCTCTATATCTCCGATGTCGATAAAACGAAACGGCGTTATCTTACAAGGGTCAGGAGGTTAATGTATTATATAGGAGGTAATTTGTAATCTAACAATTTTTTTTGTGAATTGCGCATGCGAATATTTAATTTTTAACTTCAGTATATTTTTTCTGTGGTTGTGTCCAATAGTTTGCGCCAGTGTTTAAAATTTCAACTCTTTAGCTTCAACGGTTCAGGCGCTATATGAACCAAAGAGCGACTGACAGACGGACACATCACCCTCGGCACAAGGGTTTCGAGAAGTATCTGCGAAACCCTAAAAAGCTAATATATGCAAGATCATATATACACATCTTGTAGCATTCGAAAAGACCTTTCATTTAAGCTATTATTCGACAATTTAGTTATAGCCATTTGAAATTTTCACTAATTTTAATTTTATCAATTATTCCATGCATGGGAGCCGCACCATTCTTTCCGATGTATCTTGCATTGCAAGCAATGAAATTTACGGCAAACATTAACATTTCAATGTTTAAAGACAAATTAATAACACTTCCAAAAATAGTAAAAAATAACTCATATCAATAAGTTTTCTAGTTGTCCCTTGATTTCAATGTATTATGTATTACTTAGTTGGGTCATTAAGGGTTATACTTAATGACCCAACTAAGTAATATATAACACATATCGTTATAAAATCTAAATGGTTAGGAATAAATTATAGGAACTTGAGGGATGTGTTCCATGAAACGGGAAGTGTGTATTCATACACTCGCGTACTAGGAGCAAACACCATTTTGCTTGGTGCAGGGCATCTTCGCCCTTACTCAAAATGCTCGTGCAAGGGGAAAGTTGACTATCTTCCTAAATTTATTATCCCTGGACAGACACTACAAACAACATCATGAAATGAAACAAATAGAGGCGGGTTACCCACCTATAGCTAGTATAAAAGACAAATAACAAGTTAATCACCTTTGATTGTCTTTCTTATTTCATTTGGAGACATCCTCTTTGATATCACAAGAAGTTGAAAATAAAGATATTTACTTATATTTTTACACTTAAATTATAAATTGTTTTTCAGGTCCCCTTGTAAGTGCGTTGGCAAACAGATACGGGTTTAGAGTAGTTTGCATTGGCGGCGCTGTTCTCTCAAGCGCTGCCTTCGTTCTCTCGTCGTTCGCACGTTCTATATTCTTCCTTTGGTTCAGCTACGGTGTTCTTGGAGGTAATTATAAATAATTTATTATTAAATACAACACACTTATCGATAATTTATTATTATTCATTCTTTTGGAGATACAATTGTATACTTTTTCTTGACTATCTCTAATTACATGCAAACCACTCAGATGGAAATTGCTAACTTGATTAAATTTATTTCTTGATAACAGGGATTGGTTTCGGAATGATCTACGTGCCAGCAGTTATCGCTTGTGGATTTTACTTCGAGAGGCTCCGAGCTCTTGCTACAGGGATATCTGTTTGTGGATCAGGTATCGGTACCATCGTCATGAGTCCACTGGCCACTCTCCTGATCAACAACTTCGGCTGGAGAAATGCTCTCCTCATACAGGCAGGTAAATTGCGTTTATTTATTTTCCATGGGGGGAGATTTATTTTGTAGTTGAAGCTGGAAGTCCATGATGGAAGAAATTAACGAGTTTAGACCTAATTAAAATCACATTATACATACTCGTAAGTTTGTGATGAATCGTTTGACGTTGCAAGATTCCAGAGCTTTGAAGTTTGACTCCCAAGTGATGGGCTGCATTTGTATATATTTTCCTTTATTTATTCTTAGGTAATACTGTGTTTATTTAAATTGATGAGTTCGGTTATACACCGAAACCACACAGGACCATTTCCGCACCTATGTTTAATACCGCACACTTCAGGTAAACCACTCACTCAGAAGGTATACAAATTATACGACTCAGGTAAAAATGAATATGCTAACAAAACCGCACACTTCTTAACTTGTAATCAGCTGGCAAAAACGGAAGACCGAAAAAAACATTTTAAGCCATTCTCTTTCCTCTGAAACACATGAGCATTGTTAAAGTTTTCCCATAACAAAATAGCGTTTCCTTTATTTGAAAAAACTCTTGTGAATTCCATTTCAATTTACACGCGTGCACACAATAATTAGATTCAAACACATTCACAGACTGACTGATTTAACAAACTAAATTATCAGTTATTAGTTTCATCAATGATAAGACTATTGTTTATTTATTTATTATTCTTTAAATGAATAAACAAAATATTATGTGATGTAAAGAGTGCGGTATTGGACTCTACCTCTTTTCGGATTAGAAGGGATCCATTGTCGAATTCCTTGGTGCGGTAATGGACCTATCACTTTTGTACGGCCTTAGGGTATGGTCACAGTGCACGCTGGTTCCGAATCAGGTTCAGACTCAGAAAACAAACGCGAGAAATAAACAGTGGTATTGCAGCAGGGTGGTCATAGTGGAAGCAGGCAACTGGTTGCGCGCGCAGCGTTCTGAGTCAGAGGCTTTACCGGAATGTTTAGGTCATTCTTGTTTCAGATTTCGGCTGCTATCAGCGCCCACGGACTGTACTGTAACTACAAACTACAATTTATTTTTTTTGCATTTGTACTTGTTTTTGAAACCTTTTTTTTGGTTACATACAAATTCTTACTTCTTTAGTTCTCATCTTTTGATTCTTGTTTGGTTTTATTAGTTTCGATTTATATTTTTAATGTTAATATAATAAAGAAATAAATGCTTATCACAGAAGTATTTCTTAAAAATATAAAATAGAATGCCTCCACTTCCATTCTACATGTAGGAAGAAGAAACGTTTCATGTTCTCTACGATTTGTTAAATGCTTAAATAAGCGGTTGTATACCCCATATTATGCACTCCTTAACTTAGTACTAATTTCATAAAAAGCAATTCTTCTATATTTTAATTTTAAATTAACTCTGTGTGGCAATAAAAAAACTCTATATATGACTCTCCATATGACAACTCCTTGTTTTTATTTTCTTTACGTTACATTATGTGGATATGTGAGCGCGTATTTCTATCTGCCTCCACTGTGGCCATCACCTGCGTTCCTGAAGCTGACTTATCACAAGCCTGTTTTCGGAGCCTGACCCTGATTCGGAACCCGCGTGCACTGTGGCCGTACCCTTAGACTGTTTTCCAGGAAAGTGTGCGGTATTGGTATTTTATTATTAGTTCAAATTTGCCTTATAGTTTAGGAGCATATGTAATTCCGTGGGATTTTAAAACAAGCAAGTATGAGATTAATGGCGAATGAATAGGTAATGAGTTAATGAGCTACAGAATTATGTACACCCGGGTGTTTTGGACCCAAGTGTGTCCGAGAATCTTGGAAATAATGACGTCATACACCGGCTCGGACACACTTGGGACCAAAACACCCGCGTGTACATGATTCTATAGCTCATTACCTATTCATAGCCACCAGTCTCATTCTTGCTTCTTTCAAAATCCCACGGACTTTGGTTTATTGACAAATGCCCCTACACTATTACAATAAAATAATAATCATTGTTCATAAATAATTTGTCTGAGAATCTGTTTCTTTTATACATGTCTGATCGAGGTTATTTTATTACAGGGATTCTGCTGTCTTGTATAATTTTCGGGGCTCTGTTCCGGCCGTTGAAAGGAGAACCCGTGCCGGTGACTAAAGGCCCCAACGAAGATGAGGACGAAGCTGGAGGTCTGCCTTTGATGCAGAGGATCAAACTTGCGAGAGACAGAAGACGAAGCGACTCTTTTACCGAAACTGAAGTGATCGCGCTGCAGCCACCGGACAGCTCCCACAAGCTTCTAAGAGCGAGTAACAACGCCGTCTACCCGACGGCCGCTGAAGCCGTAGGTCGTAGCACGAACAGTCTCGCAGGTAAACGTCTGTCGCTCACATCTAAAGAAGCCGTCGAGAGACTGCTTGCGAGAAGAGATTCTGCCACCCAGCAGAGACTGCGAGCTCGCAGCACCAGTGAAAGCAGCGGTCCTAGATCTCGCAGGAACACTCTTACACAGGGACAAGTCAGGCCCATGTACAGGGACGACATCTTCCTCAGTTCACTCAACAAGATACCTCAATTCCACGCTTCTAGGGTAAACATTTGTTATTTAATTACACGGTTTTGTTACTCCAAGGATCCAGCAGGGATTAACACTTTACTTGGATTCATTTCCAACTTTAACCCTTCAGCGCTCCCGCTTCAGTTTCTTACAAGTTAGGCCAAGCGACACAAAACTACCCCAGCCTAGATTTTCCCAATTCATCAAAATTGGAAAAATGAGTTTTATCAATAACAAAATACTTTTAAATTTTTGAAGTTGCTCCTCTCTAGTCATTCGTGGGGGCGCCACTATCTATTCTAAACTGTAAGGATGTGGTTATCTCCCACACTAATCTTAAGAATGCTTTATTAATTGTGGAAACAACTGTCTCATATATTTATTATCTCTGGCTAAATCTAGACCCAAAGATGACCTATTATTCAGACCATAAAAACTCTAACTCTTACCAGTTACACGCTCATTAAACGAGGGTTGAGATATAAAATTACCCCGCGCGAGTACTGAAGGGTTAATTACTAAAATCAATCACCCACCGAAAGTAAATAACGCAATTTACATGTTTGTACGAGGAGAGCATTTCTGCTGCCGAAGTTGTTGACGAGGAAGATAGCCAACGGCAAGGGGCTGGAGCTCATGACAACGGTACCGATACCTGACCCACAAACAGGACCACAACATTTGGTTGTTATAAAAATATCGTCAAGTTCTTAACAGCAATTGGAATTTTAGGACGGGAAAAAATTCTATTATCACCTATTCGATGAGGCAAACATTTATTTTTAATCATATTTTTCAGTAAAACTTCAATCATAGAGATGGAGACACGCGATGCCTAGTGATAATCTACTTTTCAATACCTTCAAAATGATACACCACTCGAAAATAAGATAATATGAAAATTTTGTTTGGGTCACCATAGTTACGGCCACTTAAAATTTCTATTTTTTTTTTTTTTTTTTTTTCAAATCCATGGCTACAATAGGTCGGGAGATGTGATCCAAGATGCGACGGACGGACGGAAGAACTATCAAAAGCATTGGGGTTTCTAGAATGACCTTAAAAACCTAAAAAGAAATATGGGACACCACACATTTACTCGATGGAATATTTTATATCAAAAATGTTTCACTTTCATGGAACCGTTTGGGCATTGCTATCATGAGAGAGAACTTGGCTATATGTGTTAATTTGGGATCCAGCGTGATCGAGTGGCTTAAGGCGCTCGCCCAGCTATCAACAAGTTGAGGCGACTCGAGGTCTGGGTTCGATCCCGGGCCATGATACTCTGAATTACAGGACGGTGCAGGGCGAGGGACACCCTTTACGGGGACTCTTCCCCCACTTTTTGATGTGGGTCCGATCCGTGTCATGATGATGTGATTTTTTGCTATGGTTCGAGGACGGAGCAGGGCGAGGGTCACCCCATATGGGGCACTCTTCCCCCACACTTTGACGCTCGCTTATACAGGGTGTCCCAGCTAATATGGAACAGCGAAATATCTCCGGAACCATGATAGATAGAAAGATGCGGTTTTCAGGGTTCGATAAAGGCTATAAAGGCGCTTCTAGAACATATGCTGAACATTTTCTGTGTGCAGCAAACAAAATAAACAAAAAGTGAATAGGAAGCCATATTTTTAAGACTGGATTCTATGGTTAAAAATAAGACTTTTTTACATTCGGAAATTTTTCGCTCCGATCGTTAGTTTGCCGTCTAGAGAGCCCTAAACTTGATAAAATTTAAACTTTAAGTCCATTTTACAGCTAAACTAATGGATTTAGGAAAAAAAAAATCAAGAGACAAAAAATGATTATTGTTAGCCATAAAATCCAAATCCAGTCTTAACAATATGGCTTCCTATTCACTTTTTGTTTATTTTGTTTGCTGCACACGCTTTCACTGCACACAGAAAATGATCAGCATATGTTCTAGAAGCGCGAAAACAGCATCTTTCTATCTTTCATGGTTCCGGAGATATTTCGCTGTTCCATATTAGCTGGGACACCCTGTATAGCTTACTAATGACCACACCATAATCGCTTCGGCGGTACAATGTACAAATGTATGATGTGTGAAGTAGCTGGAACTCTCCACCACGGGGCGTAGAAAGGGCCTAAGTGATGACATAATTGCAAGGTTCCAACAAGTGGTTCGTCCTACCCGTTCTAGTAGCAAGTACTAGACTACTACTACTACTACTACTACTACTACTACTACTACTACTACTACTACTACTACTACTACTACTACTACTACTACTATGTGTTTCATCAACAATGTACTACCGTGATTATGCACACTGCAATAAGGTATACAATTAGTGTTAGTGAGAGACACCAAGGGATGTGCCACGCAAGTTGCTATGTGTCACGCTTGCGTGCCACATCCCTTGGTGTCTCTCACTAACACTAATTGTATACTATGTGTTTATTTAATCCATTCCTGCATGTGAATAGTTGTATGGTTGTTTCAGATGAGAGGTTTGGAATACACCATGTCGGTGACAAGGCTGCCGACGTGGGAAGACGTGGAAGAGGAAACAAAGTGTAATGTTTGTCCTGAAGCGATAAGAAGAACTCTGGCCACGATGCTCGACTTCTCGCTCCTCCTCTCTCCCACCTTCCTTCTCTTCGCCCTGTCCGGCTTTGCCACCATGATGGGTCTCTTCGTACCCTTCATGTTTCTAAAAGGTAACATACTAAATCATCTATTTGAATTAGTATTTTCTCCAAAGATAGTGAAAAAATTAGTTGTGCGTCAAGTCTCACCGTAAAAAGGGTTACTTTGGTGGTACTTTTCTAGATTGTTACTCCCCTACGTTGTTATAGAATGAAAATTTGACTAAATAAATGTTAAAAAAAATGGCTAGCTATTCTAATTTTTTCTATGGCCCAGCAGACTGCACATTTTGCAGATTTTTTTATATTTTTAGTACCAGCAGATCTATAGTTTTGTAGGGGGGGGGGGGGGACACAAAATAGTTTATAGTTTTGACAAAATGGCATGAAAAAATAAACAATTTCCACAAGTGTTAATAAAAATTAGGGTTATATCTAATTTTTGTCATTTCATCTCCTTTGCTATAAATTTATTGATATGAATTGACATTGATTTCTAGTTAGCTGATATTTATTTTGTTTATGTTGTGTTCAGATAGGCTGCAGAAGCAAGGATTGGACGAAACCATGGCAGTGACGCTAGTGTCGTCCATCGGAATCACCAACACGGTGGGCAGAGTGGTGTGCGGTGCTATCGGAAGTCTGCCTCAGGTAGATTCACTGCTTCTAAACAACGTGGCCCTGACTGTCGGCGGTATCATCACTGCAGCTTCCGGTTTCTCCTTCTCTCTACCCTACCAGTTCACGTTCACTCTCGTCTTCGGGCTCTCCATTGGTAATACATAGTGTTTATTAAAATAACAAGGATTCTCAAGAGGAATACGGATATCTTTTATATAATCGAGTAGTGTCCCGACGACGACAACGCACCTCTAAATGATTTATAACGTTAAAAATTGATGCGCCATAAGCTGGGATCGAACCCGGGGCTCCTGGGTGAAAGCCAGATACTTAACCAATTGCGCCATACCTATATAACGAATATCGAAGCACAAAACTTCCTATTTAAATGTTTTAATTTTAATTAAAACTGCATAAAACTTACTATTTAAACAGTAAATATCTCTTTAAATATCTATTTTAATTATAATTAATTATCTCTCAGCTCTTTTTCTCAACCATATTTATTATTCTGCCCGTTACCGCGGGCCTAACGGCTAGTACTTATTAAACTGACAGATCCCGGTGGGTTTGGTGTGATCACTTAATCAGCAGTATAATGTACCAATTGCAAACAGACAGACCGTCACTTTACTTAAGTAGCTACTCATTTATATTACACTTCTGGGTGAACACAAAATTAATTAGTTACTCAACCTCAACAAAATTTCCACCTTTAATCGGGCTTTTGAAAAATGTTTATTCTAAGGGGTGCTCACATCCTAAAGATAACAAGTCTTTAGAATCTCAAGATGCTAAGACCTAGTATGAATGAGGTCAAATATTTCATACACCCTCCCTTTTTAACAGTTTAAACCTAAAACCATTTATGCCTAAAAAAAAAAAATAATGATAATAAGAAATTATGAAAAAACAAAATTACACTTTATTTTTTCCTGAAGTGATGGTCAAGGTTTGGACCATTTTAATATTATTATAATTTATATAGTGGAGATGTGACCCGACGAAGCATCTAGAATTGATTTATTATGGCTAAGCTACGGCAACCACATTTATTCCAATAGAAATACTTTTTGGTCTTATAAATTAATTTACTTTTTTTCTAAATATAAAATTAAGTGATTTTAATAGGTTTGTTCCAACCGAGCATTGTACCGTCCGCGGGATCGTCACCGGCATGCGCAATAGATAAAAGCCGTTCCAAGCTGACTTGGGACAGTGTTTCGTACCGTACACGAAACTGTTCCAACCCCGGCAGGGATCGTTTACGCACCGTTCACTGTACGGTCCCAACGATCCTCTGACAATACCATGTACTGGTTTGTATGACATGCGCAGTTATGTTAATCATGACGAATATCAAAAGGAAGGTTCTCAAACTGTTAGGTTTCCTTGAATGTTTTTAATACAGTGCGAATTATAGTCCTAAACTCGTTCCAACCTGACGTGATTTTATTACAGTACAATGTTAGCGCATGCGTATAAAACCTGTCCTAAACGATTCCCGAACGATCCGCGGGACGATACAAAGGACAGTACAAATAGCGGGGTTTGAACAAACCTTATACTTACTTACTTACTTGATCCAGGCCTCTTCTACCCTGCGGTGTAGAGGCGTTACAAAAGGACTTCCAGGCTGCTCTATCTCTAGAAATTGCCACAGCTCTGGACCATGTCGTATGTTGGGCACTCAGGTGAGAGTTTATGTTGTCAGCCCAAGTCGTTCTTCTTCGTCCTCGCGGTCGAGTTCCCTGACATCGGGCTTCTAACACTTGCTTGGGGTACCTCTCTTCTTGCATTCTTTGAGTGTGGCCAAACCACCTTAGTTGGGCATGCCTTATCTTGTCTGAGAGAGGCTCAATGTTCATGGAGGCTCGGATCGTGGTATTTCTAACGCGATCTCTCCTAGTTTTGCCCGCAACTTTCCTTAAAAACCTCATCTCAGCCGCTTGAATGCGACTTTCTTTCCTTGAGGTTAACGCCCATGATTCACATCCATATGTTAGTATGGGAGTGTAAATTGTTGTGTAGGCAATTAATTTAGTCTTTTCCGACACTTCTTTCTTGCTTAAAAACCTCCTGTTTATTGCATTAAATAAATTGCCTGCTTTTGTGATGCGAGCATTTAATTCTTGAGCACACTTTCCGTCTTGACTAATAGAAACTCCTAAGTAAGTAAATTCTGTGACCTGTTCCAAACGTTTTCCCTTAGCTCTAATTGAATGTTGTTTAGCTTGCCTTGATATGAGCATGGTCTTGGTCTTGTGAAGGCTAATCTTCATTTTTCTTCTTTCTAGAGCTAAGGTTAGCAGGTTTAGGTTGTGCTGGAGTTTCTCCTGACTGTCTGCAATAAGAATTAAATCATCAGCGTAAGCTAGAACTTCAATTTCTACGCTTTTCAGTCTCCAATAACCCACTCTATACTTCTTAAGTCCCAATTTACAGTTTTTTATGACATCATCCATTACTACTATGAATAACAAAGGACTCAGAATGTCACCTTGTCTTACTCCTGTGTTGTTACAAAATTCTTTGGAGCAACTGTGGCTTGTTCTGACCACATTTCTGCACATTCTGTAAAAGCTTTGAATTCTCGTGATTAGATCCTCTGTTACATTTTTATTTCTAAGGGATTTCCATATTTCCTTCCATGGCAGTCTGTCAAAAGCCTTCTCTAGGTCTATGAAGCATACATGTGCTTCTCTGTCAAATTCTAGGGCTTTCTCAGAAATTTGTCGGAGGGTAAATATAGCATCGTGAGTTCCTCTATTAGGTCGGAAGCCACATTGGGTCTCATCTAACTGATTCTCGACCTGCCTCCTCAATCTATTCTCTAAAATCCTTGAGTAGATTTTACCAGGTATGCTAAGCAGAGAGACTCCCCGATGGTTCCCACATTCCCTATTGTCTCCTTTTTTAAATATTGGAACTATTACTGAAAGTTCCCAGTCCTTTGGTATTCTAGCGTACTTCCATGCAAGTTCTAGTGTGCGAAATAGCAAGCCTTCTCCAATTGGGCCCATATGCTTTATCATCTCCGGTGTTATGTCATCATTTCCAGCAGATTTGCCTATTTTCATTTTTGCTATAGCACATCTCATCTCTTCCATATTAGTCATGTCTCTGATGTCATTTCCTAAAGGTTCGGCTGTTTCTTCAAACCTTATAATTACATATATTATAGCTGTTTTCTAAATATTGTTATTTTATTTCAGCATGCTTTGCATCACTGCGTTCAGTGCTGCTAGTGGACTTGGTAGGACTTGAGAGGTTGACCAATGCCTTCGGACTCCTCCTCCTGTTTCAAGGAACTGCCGCTGCTATCGGTTCACCTGTCGCAGGTAAAACTGTAAAACTAACTCCATTATATTTAAATACAAGTCAGTTCTTAACCTTTAATTGGTTTGATCTTTCAACTACTTAAATAGCATAAAGATTCTAGGAAATTTACGCTTTATAAAAATTAACAAATGTCTAAAGCTGATCAATGTATTGTGTGATGTACTATGAGTGATGAGGCTTGATTAGGCATTTCTGACGAAGCTAGATTATCCTGAAAAGCAACTGACATCTCGTAATTCTAAATCGGCTTAAGACTAATCTGAATAGAGATGATCTTTACAACAACTCAAGATAAACACGTCACGAAAAGGATTGAAATCCGACGTTTCGCTTCCACTACTGGAAGCATCTTCAGGGTTGTGGTGCATGTATACTTGAAGATGTTTACTTGAAGTCACAACAAAGCATACAGACGACTAAAGTGAAACACGGCGTATTTGTAGTTGCTTTCTGGAAAGTAGATTATACCTGGATTCCCCGGGGGTTCCTTGAGTCGGGATGTTGCAATCGGGCAGGTGTCACCTTTGTCGGTGTTCCTTCGATGAGCGGGTGACGTTTGAAGCTGGGAAGTGACCGCGGCGCCGCTTCTTGCTTTTTGCTTGGCACAGGTGCTAACCAGCGCTTACCAGGTCCGGGAAAGAGTGAATCCATCCTCTGTACTGAAGTTCTCGGGTTGTTTCTCGATCTAAATAGCATTCTTAACATCCTGCTGTGATATTTTATGGATACCTACCCCGGGTAATCCAGATATTTATTATCTGCGTTCCAGAAATCTAAATTTAAATATACAAATAAATAAGAAAGTATAAATACGTCGTCCTTCGCTCCAGTCAACAGAATGTCTTGTTGTTACTTCAAGTAAACATCACGATGCACCACACCCCTGAAGATGCTTCAAGTAGTAGAAGCGTAACGTTGAACTCCAACCCCTTCGTGAGGCGGATTACACCGAAAAATTAAGCTGTCTATTACCAGTCTAAAGCTTTATTTTCCAAGCCACGACTCCAACGATAGACGTTCAAGCGACAGTCGTTGGATGACTATCGCTGAGGACTCCTCTTCGGACTTTGTATGTTACCGTTTTTATAGCAGCGCGACTTTTAACATGCCAATTCAAAAGAACTATAGTTGCTGGGCGACTATCGTTGAGCGTCTATCGCTGGAGTCGTGTCTAGGAAAATAAAGCTTAACACGCGGAAACTTCCGCTCAAAGTTAACAAGAACACCAAGAGTTGAAAAATTTGAAATTGACTTAATTCTGGATGTTTTTTGTGCAGGTTTGTTCCAAGATTTGACCAACAGCTACGACGTTACGTTCTACTTATCAGGCGGTTTGATAGCCTTATCAGGTATCATGCTTTTCCCTCTCAAAATGCTTCACACGTGGGAACAGAATCGTAAGGAGTCCAAACACATCGACCATTCATAACATTCAAAATACTCTGATAACGAGAGTTCGTTACCCCGCTAATATTAACAAGCCCTTGTGACAACACGTCTTAAGGGTGAGACATTCCATTCATGTAAAATACGGATAAAACATATTATCCAGACTCGTCGGAGGAATAAAATAAAAGTTTGGTTTTTGGGATTTGAAAGCCACTAATACACTATTGGACAACCATCGAAACCCTGTCACGAAGAAATGAAACTAATGAGACTTTCCATTGATAACTTAATTTAAAACAAATCATCTGTTTTCTTGTCAAGTTTTTTAATAAATAAAATATATCGGGGTTTGTAACTATGACAATATATATTTCTCTCTTCTTCGTTTTTATTTTTATATTATAATTAATTAATAAATTAAAAGTTAACTAGTTTTTAAGTATGATAAGAATATTAAATTAAAAAAAAAAAGATATTAGGATTGTTTCAAATCCAAATAAAAAGACGATAAAGTCTTCACCAAACTAGAATTAGTGTGTTGACAGAGCAAGAAATTAGGAAAAAATAAAGCCACTAGGTCTGTGGGTATGGGTAGGGGTGGGCCAAGGACGGTGTACAGAGGATACCTAGATTCGGTATGGTGGGGGTAGCGGTAGAATGGTGGGAGGTTGCTTTGATGTAACGCAAGACCCCCCACTCCTATAAATAGGTTGACGGGTATAGGGAGTTGCTTGGAAGGGAGGTCTCATTTGACGTCACAAAATAAAGGGGCGTGTCTCGCTTCCCGAATCTACACATCCTGTGTACACCGTCCTTGGAGGTGGGGTAGCTAACTTGTTGGTAAATAGAAGAAGGTTATTTTACTACTTCTTACAAATCGCGATCTTTTCAAGTAATATTGTCCATAGATTTTTCACATCTTATTTACGAATAAATTATAATATTCAATGTAAGAGTTCTTTTTTTCTCCTTAAAATAATTTTTAGTCATAATGTGAGTACTGAAATATAACCGAAGTAAACAGAAAACAGAAGGGGAATGTCTTAAAATAATACTAATATAGAAGGAGGATCACTGATAACATTGAAGCCAACTTTGGTTGCGCCTATAATCCGCGTTCCAAAATTTTAAAAAAAAAATGTTGAGATGTCATAACTCTGAAGTTATTTACCTTCGGTTTTTTTTAGTATAATTTGTATTAAATTTTAATTATTGATAGTTAGTTTCGTTTATTTTAATCTTTTTATTGTGTTTTATCTTATTTTTTGCTTGAAATATGCTGAAAATAATATTTATTACGTCATGCCGGGCGAGGTGAAAAAATGACGTCAGAGTGAAACGTAAACAATAACCAATGGCAGGGCTTGTTTTCTTGATGTTTGTGAGCGGGCTTTGAATAATTACTAAAGCATGGCCAACCTTCTCCAGCTTAAATGAAAAAAAAAATGAGTGTTGTTATGTTGGAAGCCTAGTCTAAGGACACAACCTCTCGGCAAAAGTTGGCTTCAATCTCTTATCAGTAATTGCTTGGGATTCCGATTCTATGCTCCATCTATATATAGTATTATTCTAAGGGGAATGTAGTGCGGTGGAGGTTACAAAGACTTCTTATACGGTTATCCAGAGGTCCTCTCCCCTCCACTAGAGACATTTATCTTTGCCTAGTTGGCCCGACCTTTTGTCCGGGAAAATCTCGAGCTCTCATTGGCTCCTCACCCCATTTGCTAGTTTTCCCCGCGCTGTCAACGCACTAATTCTACTTTGGTGAAAACAGTAGAAATAAATTGTATAATATATTTTTATATTTTATTTTATCTATAAAAACTAAATACTCTTACAATGAATTACCTCGGAGAACTCATGTTACCTGCTGTGCTGTCGTGTTGTGTTGAATTCTTCAAACTATTATTTGTACTTAGATATTATTTAGTTAATTTCCTTTTTTTGTTCGAATAAATAATTTATATTTCTAGTTTTGTTTTGTTTTATAATATATGTACGCTTATTTCTGGGATGTGAAAAGAATTAAATGTTTTGTGTTTATTTGTACATAGTAATATTATTTTTAGTCAATTTTTGTTGTTTTTTTGTAAATATTAAAATGAGAGTTTTTTTAAAAAAAAAAAAAAATAATAATCCAAGTTGTTTGTTGTTTTTCCTTTATTTTTTAAATTGTTAACTAGGGGGCTCCGCCCCCTACTCGCTTCCTCGTCAACCCCCGAAAAGAGGCCGCTGCCACGTTGAGACACTCTAAAGTGAAGCATTAAAATAGATCTCATGTTTCTTTTCAATGTTGACAAATACATACATGCTGTAAAATATCACATTAGCTATAGAAAGTACTGAAAAGGACTGTTAAGTTGCAAGGTGTGTGCATAGTTATAGAATGAGAAGGGTGAGGTGAAGATACGTGAGTATAGTGTAGTGTGTAGGATGTAGAACAGCGGCTGGCTGGTGGGGGAAGACTACTATCTACTTTCTTTGTATCTCCGACATTCCTATATACAAGTTTCAAGTTCTTCCTCAACCCTCTAATCACCCTCACTCTTTCTACCCAGAGTTTAGTATGTCACTTTCATGCGCCCTCTTTTCTCCCCCTTTTTCTCCTTTCGCACTCTTCCACACAGGTTTTGTATTGCACTCTCACTGAACTCGTTTGTTTACAAAACTTTTTTAATAATATAGATAGATATTTGAGGTATCGTCGATTATCAAATATAGATAACATCTAAACAGTTGGACTTAGAGAGAATCAATTGCGAGCCCATAACCCTAGGGCTAACACGTGGACATTTTGAAAATGCCTTCTCTCTAAGAGATAAATACTCACCATCAAGGGATTTTCAAAATTATACCCTTAAAAGTGAAGAACAGAGACAGAAACCCCTATACTATAGAGCTGATATTGGAGCTGATATTGGAATGATTCTGTTTTTCTAGATGAATATTAGACTCACTTTACTAACAATAAAGAACCAGGTCTCCTCAAAAGAAGAGATGTGCGTTATTTAATGCAATAGGTAAAATAATAGGGTTCTAGTTCTAACTGTGTCACCTATTACTGACGTTACAGTAACTTGGTTAAAGCTGGTTCTTGGTGACAAGTGACATGGGATAAGATATATAATAAATATTAAATATGAAGTTTTGAATACTGAAACTGGAAATTCCAATACCTATTATTTTATTAATAGATGACAAAGTCACGTGTCACGGAAATAAGAAAGCCCTAATGCCCAGACTTTTTTTCAGTGACAGTGACACCTATTAAAAAATAATAGGTATTGGCACCTAATACCAGATCTGGTCACAGATCCTTCCTTTCAGTGACAGTGACTTTGTCACCTATTAATAAAATAATAGGTATTAATACCTATTACCAGCTCGGAGCTGGAACGATGTCACCTATTACTCAGATTTAATAGTTTAGCCCATCCCTAAATCACAAGGGACAACTTAACTGGTCATCACAAAGGACAACTTATCTGGTCATCACAAGGGACAACTAAACTGGTCATCACAAGGGACCACTTAACTGGTCATCACAAGGGACAACTTATCTGGTCATTACAAAGGACAACTTATCTGGTCATCACAAGGGACAACTTATCTGGTCATCACAAGGGACCACTTAACTGGTCATCACAAGGGACAACTTAACTGGTCATCACAAGGGACAACTTAACTGGTCATCACAAGGGACAACTTAACTGGTCATCACAAGGGACAACTTAACTGGTCATCACAAGGGACAACTTAACTGGTCATCACAAGGGACAACTTAACTGGTCATCACAAGGGACAACTTAACTGGTCATCACAAGGGACAACTTAACTGGTCATCACAAGGGACAACTTAACTGGTCATCACAAGGGACAACTTAACTGGTCATCACAAGGGACAACTTAACTGGTCATCACAAGGGACAACTTAACTGGTCATCACAAGGGACAACTTAACTGGTCATCACAAGGGACAACTTAACTGGTCATCACAAGGGACAACTTAACTGGTCATCACAAGGGACAACTTAACTGGTCATCACAAGGGACAACTTAACTGGTCATCACAAGGGACAACTTAACTGGTCATCACAAGGGACAACTTAACTGGTCATCACAAGGGACAACTTAACTGGTCATCACAAGGGACAACTTAACTGGTCATCACAAGGGACAACTTAACTGGTCATCACAAGGGACAACTTAACTGGTCATCACAAGGGACAACTTAACTGGTCATCACAAGGGACAACTTAACTGGTCATCACAAGGGACAACTTAACTGGTCATCACAAGGGACAACTTAACTGGTCATCACAAGGGACAACTTAACTGGTCATCACAAGGGACAACTTAACTGGTCATCACAAGGGACAACTTAACTGGTCATCACAAGGGACAACTTAACTGGTCATCACAAGGGACAACTTAACTGGTCATCACAAGGGACAACTTAACTGGTCATCACAAGGGACAACTTAACTGGTCATCACAAGGGACAACTTAACTGGTCATCACAAGGGACAACTTAACTGGTCATCACAAGGGACAACTTAACTGGTCATCACAAGGGACAACTTAACTGGTCATCACAAGGGACAACTTAACTGGTCATCACAAGGGACAACTTAACTGGTCATCACAAGGGACAACTTAACTGGTCATCACAAGGGACAACTTAACTGGTCATCACAAGGGACAACTTAACTGGTCATCACAAGGGACAACTTAACTGGTCATCACAAGGGACAACTTAACTGGTCATCACAAGGGACAACTTAACTGGTCATCACAAGGGACAACTTAACTGGTCATCACAAGGGACAACTTAACTGGTCATCACAAGGGACAACTTAACTGGTCATCACAAGGGACAACTTAACTGGTCATCACAAGGGACAACTTAACTGGTCATCACAAGGGACAACTTAACTGGTCATCACAAGGGACAACTTAACTGGTCATCACAAGGGACAACTTAACTGGTCATCACAAGGGACAACTTAACTGGTCATCACAAGGGACAACTTAACTGGTCATCACAAGGGACAACTTAACTGGTCATCACAAGGGACAACTTAACTGGTCATCACAAGGGACAACTTAACTGGTCATCACAAGGGACAACTTAACTGGTCATCACAAGGGACAACTTAACTGGTCATCACAAGGGACAACTTAACTGGTCATCACAAGGGACAACTTAACTGGTCATCACAAGGGACAACTTAACTGGTCATCACAAGGGACAACTTAACTGGTCATCACAAGGGACAACTTAACTGGTCATCACAAGGGACAACTTAACTGGTCATCACAAGGGACAACTTAACTGGTCATCACAAGGGACNACAAACCCAAAATTTACCCCCCCTGCACTACCCCATTAGAATAGGTCCTAAAATAAGGCAAAAATACATAAATATAAATCTCTTTAGTCCAATAAAATTTCCAGGAGTCGATTTAAAAAAAGTAAAATTTTAGACTTTTAGGAGGGCGTAACTAGGGGGCCACAAAATTTTTGTGATTTGAAAAATCAAAGTTGGGTATCATTTAAAAGGTATTGAAATTTGGTTCACAAAAAAATATTTTGTTTCCAAATTGGCGGCCATTTTACCCCCCTAAAAATTAAAACAAAACG
>KZ652974.1:44558-55390 GCA_001010745.2 Gerris buenoi
AGTATCTGGCTTACATCCAGTAGCCCCGGGTTCGATTCCAGCTTATGGCGCATCAATTTTTAACGTTATAAATCATTTAGAGGTGAGTTGTCGTTGTCGTCGTCGTTGGGACACTACTCGATTATATAAAAGATAACAACACGAATTTTTTAAGGATTTTGAAATCCTAACCTCTCATTGACGCCCACCCCATTTTTTACATCACCTTGCTATCAACGAACTAACAAACTTTTCGCTATCAGCGAACTAACAAACTATTCACTATCAACGAACTAACAAACTATTCGCTATAAACGAAGTAACAAACTTTTTGCTATCAACGAGCTAACAAACTATTCGCTAACAACCAACTAACAAACTTTTTGCTATCAACGAGCTAACAAAATTTTCGCTATCAACGAACTTACAAACTTTTCGCTATCAACGAACTAACAAACTTTACGCTATCAACGAACTAACAAACTTTTTGCTATCAACGAGCTAACAAACTATTCGCTATCAACGAACTAACAAACTTTTCGCTATCAACGAACTAACAAACTTTTCGCTATCAACGAACTAACAAACTTTTCGCACAAAATGTAATTAAGAAGTGTTAAAAAGATTAAACCTTTATTGAGTGACTTCGAATACTTGATAAACGAAATAGAGAGATGATAATTATAGATAAAGGCAAGTTTTAACTAATATTGTGGTTATTATGTAGGAAGTAACACTTTAAGTTGTAGCATAAAATTCCATTTTTAGAGCTTACGCCCATGGAACGGTATATCATCAGTAATATAAGGGCTTAAGGGATCGGTTTAGCCCGTAGTGGTTAGTGAACCCAAAAACTCTCGTCTGAAACTCAAGGTCTTTATTGATAATAATAATAAGTTTATTTGTTTTTACAACTTATTATTATTATTAATGCCTCTTTAAATAATTATTGATACTTGTCATTGTGGTATATGTCTTCCGATTCAAAAACCTTAGCCTTTGGGGTCATTTCGGGTCTAATTTATCAAGTGTGTTTTTATCATTGAATTTTTATTTGCAACTCTACTACCAGAAATGAAGATGAGAAAATATACATCGCTTTGTATGGAAGAGGCTGCCTTTAAGGAGTAAACTCCATTAAGCAATTATGATAAATATTAATGGTAAGAAAATAAAAAGAAGGTTAATTTACAGTTTCAGTGGAAGGGCTTTGTGGAAGAGGCTTTTTGGACTTAGGTGTCATCGCTAGCCTTCGTAAGACGACTGGGACCTTCGAGAAATCCTTCAAGGGCTAAACTTTAAGGAGACTCAAAGGTTCCTTTAGTAGAGAGGGAATGACCATCCTGAAAAGGGAAGGTTTAGATTAAGAGTTAATGGAGAAGAGGGCTCCAAGTCCTTTAGTACTCGGGTTAAACCAGTCGTAAAATTGGTTCCCATCTAAAACTGACTCAAGCATCTCCCCCCCTCCAAGACTAATTACAACATCATAAAGCCGCTTCAAGAGAACGGGGGAGAGAGAAAGGACTTCGTCCTACGGCAAATTACCGACTGGACACGATAATTACCCCGCTCAAGATACTGAAACATCTTACTTCCAAGACTAGATGGACTTAACTAACCGTTCTTTCTCGTCCATTTATCTTTTACAGGAAAGAAGGGGGGGGGCCGAAACTAGTAACTGGTGATCGTCAAAGGATGTAAAGCACGAAGATGTCTAGATACACCCGACTTCTATCTGTGATCAGATCATTTTGCAGCAATATGGGGTGGGGAAAATCGAAACTAGTAACTGGTGGTCGTCAAGGGTCGTAAAGCACGAATATGTCTAGATACACCCGACTTCTATCTGTGATCATTTTGCACAAATATGGGATGGGGGAGAATCGAAACTAGTAACTGGTGATCGTCAAAGGATGTAAAGCACGAAGATGTTTAGATACACCCGACTTCTATCTGTGATCATTTTGCAACAATATGGGGTGGGGAAATCGAAACTAGTAACTGGTGATCGTCAAAGGACGTAAAGCACGAAAATGTTTAGATACACCCGACTTCTATCTGTGATCATTTTGCACTAATATGGGATGGGGGAAATCGAAACTAATAACTGGTGATCGTCAAAGGATGTAAAGCACGAAGATTTCTTGAAACACCGACTTTAAACCATGATCGTTTTGTACAAAGACTAAACCTGCTTCCCTACCTCTCCTTTTTATGAATTGAAATTCAGGAAATGTCGTTGGTGGAATGAGAAGAATGAAGCTGCAGTTATAATGTCATTAAAACTTTTCTTTCCTCTCTAACTTACCTGCTACCGACTTTTCAGATAAATATGAATTATCTTCAATCCAACTTGGATAATTTTAAATAATAGAAATTGAACCGCTTCGTTTCGNGCAACCGTAATGCGTACCTCTACTCCCCACATCTTTTGTTATACTAACGACATTTTTTAAGGTATAATATTATTAATATGTTAACTATTTATTTCATTGTTTATATTACCACATTATTATTACTATAATTGTTTTTAATAGGTTGTTAAATGCTATATTAAGAAAATGTTTTAGTTTATATAAACTAATTGTTTACTTGATTTTAATGATTTTTTTTTTTTTTTTTTAAATTGTTTTATTATCATATAATTATTACTAGAATGAGCTGATTTATAGTTTGTTAAATACTATATTAAGTTAATATTTCAGTTTATTTAAATGAATGTATAAATTTAATTTCACGAATGTTTTACTGTATTAAAATGAATTTTTGAGTTTATTTAAACGAATGTTTAAGTTTNTTACCTGCTACCGACTTTTCAGATAAATATGAATTATCTTCAATCCAACAGACAATTTTAAATAATAGAAATTGAACCGCTTCGTTTCGCTTTTTGATACAGCCAATTAATCATTAGTCTAAAAAGTTAAATTTTTTTTCAGTTGTTTCATTATTTAAAGATCGTGTTAAAGGAAGATTCCTCATTATTTTTAAATGTTTAACATAATATTATATTACCTGCCACATACGCTATAATGCTGGGAGTAAAAACTTGTTAATTTTCAATCTAAATGTGTATCGCTGTTTAGGCGCGTAGTAACTTATTAGAAATTCAACTTGGAACTGTATTTGACGGTACTTCTTTAGATTGTTACTCCCCGATGTTTTTTTTAGAATAAAAATTACTTTGACTATATGTCCATGATGTTAAGTCCAATATACGTTGGGACAAAGGAATATCACACTTTTTTTTATGTTAATAAGGGGAGTAACAATCTAAAGAAGAAGATTCAGTTCAATTAAAAATTTGTTCTATTTTGTCGTCCAAGTATTGTTCTTTATTGTTTGTCAATACATTTTAACTTAATTAATTACGTTCTATATATAAAGAAAAATTATTGTGATGGCGCGAAAATTAGATTTTGATGTTTTCAGGTCCTCTGAAACCATAAATGTTGTTTTTTGAAAACAACATTTCTGTCCGTCTGTCTGTCGTCTATGAAGACGCGTGGAGCATAAACTATGAGCCGATTACCATGAACTTTGGCATTCGTGTTCAGTAAAACCATACTAATCCAAGACCCCAAGACAAATTAAATAAGTGAATTTTAGCTCTAATTTTGGGGGCAACATCCCCTAAAAACTCTGAAAATGCGTTACGAAAGGGTTCTAATGATTTAGATTAAATATTTCTAAACTGTATTTTTAAATGTGAATCTAAATTCGTTTTACTGGGAAAAATTTAGTTTTTGAGGTATCGATGAAATAAAATCCTATTATTGTTAAAAATCGAAAAATATAAAAATTAACGCACGAGCACCTGTTATACACTTTTCATTGTGTTTAAAAAGTATCAATATTTATGTGACAAAGCTTTGATTGATTTGACCTCAGAGGAAGGAAGGGGTAGAGGGAACAATACTATAGAATCGGGGTCTAAAAAAGTGGTTCATTATGCTACACCCCTATACTAAACCTCCCAAGTGGCAATTCGGTGAAACAGTATCGATATCTCGATAAAAACTCGAAATTTCTCTAATGTCAGCTGACAAGGATAAGTATAACGTGATATTTTCTAACGAAATTTAAATATTTTAATACAGTTTTCTTTATAAATACATATGTACTTTAGTGTTGGTTTTTAACCGTATTAATTATCTAAAGGCAGTTACGTTGTTAATAACATGTAATAGTTCCTAGATATCCAAAAGCAATCTTATATAAAACAAAATAGTCTTCTAAAGCAATCAAATCAGGGGGCCGATTCTGTAACTTCGAAACCTCCCTTTTCATGTTGTTATTTATCAAATTTTTGTTATGAACATGCGCGCGCAACCTGTCAACGTGAATCTATAACTTTGTCTGTTGTTATATAAGGAGAAATTGATATACATATAAGGTTTAGATATATTCACTCAAAATTGTTGTTGATATAATTCGTCAGGTTATTTTGTTATATATCAAATGCTAAAAACCAAAACAAAGTGACACAATTATTCATGTTTTCATTCTCTTTTCTTGTTTTCTGACAGAAATAACTATAAAATAGCCAATAAAAAGGACGCTGTCAATCCGTAGTTCGGTATACGGCCACAGCGCTGGTATCACTTTACAGATTCACTACATTATATAACAACACTTTGATATATAGAGATGTTTGATAAATAATGTCAAAGTGGATATATATCAAAAAAGTTACAGAATCGGCCCCCAGATTCTTCTCCTAAATATTTGATATTTTGACATATTTGACATTTCGATAATAAAACAATCTAACAAAGCACAAGACGACGTTAAAGGGTTTTGTTGACAAGTGTCCGTGGGCACGTAAGGACAAGGAATAGACCAATAAGACAAGGACCAGTGACCACGTGATCGTGCTGTTGTCAGGTGTAGTACCTATTTGTTTTTAATGTGAGTCTATTTTTATGGCTTTCTTTATTTTTTATTAAATCATTTTATATTTAGTTTTTTACGAAAAAAAAGCATTGGCTTTTAATGTTTGATGCTGTTATATTTTCATTTCTTTTTTATTTATTGATTTCAATTACAATTTCTTTAAGTGCTATTTTTTCCCCCTGTTATGAATAATTAATTTTAATTACATTGACTTCCAAGTAATTGCATTTTACGTTACATGCGGTTTTCTGGTTCTAAAATATTTGAAAGCTAGCCTGGCTTTTACTATATGAAGATACTTTTTATTTCGATTGTTATAACTTTTTTTGGGGGGAGTAACAATCTAAAGAAGAAGATTCCGTACACCTTAAGATCGTTACTCCCCTCTGTTTTTTTTATAAGAGGAGTAACAGTCTAAAGAAGAAGATTCCGTACACCTTAAGATCGTTACTCCCCTCTGTTTTTTTTATAAGAGGAGTAACAGTCTAAAGAAGAAGATTCCGTACACCTTAAGATCGTTACTCCCCTCTGTTTTTTTTATAAGAGGAGTAACAGTCTAAAGAAGAAGATTCCGTACACCTTAAGATCGTTACTCCCCTCTGTTTTTTTTATAAGAGGAGTAACAGTCTAAAGAAGAAGATTCCGTACACCTTAAGATCGTTACTCCCCTCTGTTTTTTTTATAAGAGGAGTAACAGTCTAAAGAAGAAGATTCCGTACACCTTAAGATCGTTACTCCCCTCTGTTTTTTTTATAAGAGGAGTAACAGTCTAAAGAAGAAGATTCCGTACACCTTAAGATCGTTACTCCCCTCTGTTTTTTTTATAAGAGGAGTAACAGTCTAAAGAANCTGCCAGTGAAAGACTTGCTTCCATTAGCTAATTGGTCGAATCAAGTAAATTTACTCGTATATCTGATATCAGTTTCTATTCTTAACTCTAATAACCGGATTCTCAACCTATGTTCACTCTATATACTGCTTGTATATTTGTAGCATCTGTTTATACAAAGTCTACCGCTTGCTAAATTGATTCCATAATAAACATGAAGAATTGCCGTAATATTTTTAATCAATTGCCATTTATTAAAGATACATAAAAAAGAACATAAGTTATTATTATATATCTTGAGAACATAACATAATCATTTTAACAAATATTTATAACAATTACATTTATTAAAAATTATTAACGCTGTCTTCATATAGGCTTTTGTCAGTGACACCCTAATATTACATAAGGATAACTGAACGTGCAACAAGTCGCATTATAATCATTATTAATCATGCTTATTCTTATTAACGTCTGCAGGGTATTAATAACTTGATTCAATCCATTTTTTGGCTATATTTCACCTCCTTTGAGACTTATTCACGCCTAAAAAAATATTTTTTAACTTTTATTCCTCCTATCTAAATTAACTTAAATCTTTATAAACATGTTGACACAGTAGTAGTCTAGTAATTCTTACTAGAACAAGCAAGACTCGTATTTTAGATAATAGAGCGTCTATGGAGGTCATCTTCCTTCCTACTAGAACGGGTAGGACGAACCACTTTCGAACCTTCCAATTAGGCCATCACTTAGGCCCTTTGTACGCCCCGTGGTGGAGAGTTCCAGCTACTTCACACATCATATATTTGTACATTATACCGCCGACGCGATTATGATGTGGTCATTAGTAAGCTATATAAGCGTGCGTCAAAACGTGGGGGAAGAGTGTTCCATAGGGGGTGTCCCTCGCCCTGCTCCTTCCTCGAACCATAGATACAAATCACATCATGATACGGATCGGACCCACATCAAAGAGTGGGGGAAGAGTGTCCCATAGGGGGTGTCCCTCGCCCTGCACTGTCCACGATTCATTGATGCAATTCAGAGTACAATGACACGGGATCGAACCCACGACCTCGAGTTGCCTCGACTCATTGATAATTAGCGAGCGCCTCAGGACGCTGGTCACCCTGGCTCCCACATGTTGACATAACTTTTTACCAAAACAAAACATTAGATAATGAATATTTAAAGCATAACTGTACACTACCATTCAACAATGCCTCCTAATGTTAAGAATTATGACTAAAGTATTATAATGGAAGTAGAACTACTCGTGTCTGTCAGTCAAGATTTTTTTCAAAGCAATTTATCTTAAAAAAAAAAAAATACTTGTCCAATTTTATGTTAGTCGGATATCCGGTCATAATTAATTAATTATTAGTTCCATATTAATTTCAACCTTTTATGCCAATTCTTTCATTCGCGTGTGCAAACTTGTATTCTTACTAACAACTGTATCTTTAAAATCATCCGATTGTGAAGAAATTTTGATGTTGTGTTAAATGTAGCTTACAGATAGGCGTCTGTTTTCATTTTAACCTCCTACTTAATTTTATTATAATTTTGGCTTCAAAAAAGTGTAACCCTACCGGGTATTGAAAGAGTTGCAAATCTTCTGACCATTCGTTCAATAATAGAAAATTATGTGCCACACAAATTTACTGACTTTTCCTGAGAGTCCGGAGTCTGATTTTTTCTGGACAATGGTTTGTTTTATAAATATTCCGTTTGATCAATAAGTTTATCAAATAATTTAATAAATATAATGTTATTTTGAGGCAGCTCAGTTAATTAGGGAGTCGTAAATGGGATTTATTTATAGTTTTGCCGACCAGGTTGTCAATTTATTTTTGAAGTTGTTGTTCTATTGTTTTAAACACGTTTTTTGATGGTTAACTTAAAGGTTGTGTTACTTTATGAGTTCAAAGTGTAGAAATTACTAAAAAATTGACGAAGATAAAGTCAAATCTAGTGGGAAATTGTCAAATAATATGATATGGTTTAAGCCGCATGTAAGCAATAAATAAAAAGTTAGAATCCGGATATAATGATAAATTACATCTTATTGAAAAGGGCGAATTATTAGCAGGAGAGTGTCTGATGTGAGTGGGCCGCAGTGTCATGGGATATGGGGCCCTAAAAGATTTTTATTGAAGGACCACAGGTCTAGTTGATTTATTGATAAGTCCCCTTACTAAGTTTGTGGGAATAAATCGTCTTCTAAGGGGCCCGGAACCAGAGCAACTTTGATTTATTAATTTCCTTTAACCAACAACTTGATATTTTTCAAGTTTGGTAAAAGAAGGATATTTCTGTTCTGATGTACAAATAACAAAATCTTTATATTTTTAATAAATTTACAACTACTACAGGATTATTATAAAATCAATTTAAAAAAAAAAAATCATTTGGTAATAGTTTATGCGTCGTATTTTGAAAACTAATTGAAATATAAATCAAAAGTTAATTCTAAAAAATAAAATATAAAAATTTTAAAAATAGCACAGGAGTCGAAGCTTTGATTCTTTTTTTTTATGCTATAATATCTTTGCCACTGAGTTACTACCGTAGAGATATTTGATTAATAAAATCTTTCTAAATGCTTTTATATTTTCAATTTCTAACTATGTATATTTATTTATGCAGTATGTCCCCTTTTCGAGTTACCTATAGAGGTGTAAATGACAAAAAATTATTTAAGTTGAAATTTGAGCCTCTGGGAAACTTGAGTCCAGTTTGGTCTTAAACTAAGAAGTTAAAAAAAAATAGTTTAAGTGTGCGTGTATGTGGGGTAATATAAATTACAAAAAAAATAGAGTTGAATTTTGAAAACTGAGCATCAGTCCTGATTGGTCTTAAACTAAGGAGTTAATATTAAAAAAATGGTTCAAATAATTAATTTACAGAGTGGTGTGACGACGAATTTTAATAAATTTCAAATATTGTCATGAGTATAATACATTACTCATGACAATAGTAGTATGTATATGTATGTATTTTTTAAAAATCAAAAAAATATTTAATTAAAAAGGTTATGATAAATTGTCAACTTTTAATTTGAGCGCCCAACTTTTTTTCTTTTAAAACAATTAAGTTCTAATTCTTAATTATCTATTAGAAGAAAAACGTAATTAATATAATAATCATTAATAAACAAATAATATATAGGTATTCGAATGTGCTCTCACCAACAAATTCATATCGCTCAGTGCGTATTTTTTAAGTATAATTGATACTTTTAANTCCCTAGGTGCATAAAAATAACTATTGCTTGTTTTGAAATGAAGAATTATCTTAAAAATTTCATCCTAACTGTACCTAAAAATTACAATTTTTAAAAACTCGTACCAAGTAAAGTGAGGTTATTTTTGATTTTTCGGAATAATGTTACTCTTTATAAAATTGTTTATTTAATATCCTAAGGTAATTTATGTCATAAAATAGTAATAAAAAAATAATGTTAGATGTAACCCCTCCCTACTGACCGCTTATACCTACGTGTAAATTTTCAACAAAAAAAAATTCGAAAACGTTACTCTTTATAAAAATGTATGCTTGTTCTAAAACGAATATGAAGCGCACAAAAAATAGACTGGTATACATTTTCCTCTTACTAATACTCAGGCTAAGTTCGTTGGATAGCGTTATCTGTCCAAGAGTTCGCGTGGAAAGGGACCGGAACTTATTGTTTTGTTATTGTAGCTCCGGTAGTAGTAGTCTAGTACTTCCTACTAGAACGTGTAGGACAAACCTCGTGTTCGAACCTTGCAATTAGGCCATCACTTAGGCCCTTTGTACGCCCCGCGGTAGAAAGTTGCAGCCACTTCACACATTATACATATACACATTGTACCGCCGAAGCGTGTATGATGTGATCAATAGTGAGCCATATAAATCAGAGTGTCACGGCGAGGAATCGAACCCCATCTCGTTCCACTCATGATTCAGAGATGGCCGAGCAGTCGTGGTTTTTTATCCACACGGATAAGCTACCTGTCTGTAGCTCCGGTAACTCATTGCTATGCTAAGGTAGCTCCAGTACTACAATGCTATGTGTTATGGTTGCTTTAGTACCGCATTGCTATAATAAGGAACTTAAGTGAATACTACCCGTACTTAAGGTAAGTATTGTTTATCCGGTTACGAATGGCAGCCATACGATTGGGTGACATACCAATGCCAACTCCATTTAATAACTTCACATTTGTATTTGGCCTTTGGCAAGCCAAAGTCGTGCCCACACGATTTTGCGTCATAAATTATTTTCTGCAACTTTCACACTAAATGGTCATCAGTATCAAGGCAGTCAATTTTAATAAAGTCGTCTACTCCACAAGTAATTTAAAGTGAACTCAAACCAGTATAAATTCCAATTACAAAAAAACTAAAATGTCAAACTCAAATTTTCACAACAAAATTAAAATGAATACTGGGTAACTATGTCGATAAATTGAATGAGAAAGGAATATCATCAAGTGATTACATACTGAAGCCAAAATATACGAGGAAACGCTGTGCAAAAGAAGGACAAAATGAAGCTAATCAGAACCTTAATTTTGTTTCTTTTTCCTTTTAAAATTGTTTCGTATAATTAATGTTGACGTCAGAAGGTAAAAAAACAACTCTTTACGTAACATTACGTACATTTCTTCTCATGTTTTCCAGATTTTTAAATCATTCTGCCCTTTTCCCTATTCAGTTCTCTGTTATATTATTTCTTAGTACTGCTAACGAGATACACCCCTCTTTTCACATAAAAAAGAAACGCTGTTTTTTTTTTTTCTTTTAGCCGGCACTTTTTTTTTATTTAAGTGAGGGGAAGTAGAATCTTGTTTCTGAGATACTTGGATATAATGAAGGCTTGTTAAGGTTTTGCCGAAGCACTCTGTCGAAGGAGAAACCGCTAAGAGAGTTAAAGTGAGAGCGACACAGACTGTAGTACAAGCTAAAGGAAACCCCTGCATAGTAGAAACAAGAGTGGGACAATGAATTCAGGCTAACTCCCTGTGGGAACCCATACAACATTGTGAAAATACCAACAATTGTTATTATTATTGGTTATTTAGCCTTTCTTATTGAATGGCTTCTGCTACAATACAACTCTACTTCGCTTTTATATATA
>KZ652974.1:80037-102741 GCA_001010745.2 Gerris buenoi
AAAAAAAATATTTTTTTCTCGCGATGTGAATTATCCGCCATTTTGAATTTGAACAGCTGATTATTTTGAGTTCTCTATATTTTTCTTGTGTGTGCGTCAAAACGATCTTTAATACTGGTAAGTTTCACGCTTTTATCTCTTTTGCTTCAAAAGTTATTGGAACCGTACTGAGTGACAGACAGACAGACACATGAACGAAACTATAAGGGTTTCTTTTTTTTTGGTTTTACCAACGAAACCCTAAAAACGACTTTTTATATATGGACTAATTTTGATTCTGTCGATGGATCAATGTAAAGACTTTACAAATAAAGAACTGAATCTGTAGTACGGAATAAAATACAGAAATACGGATTTGTTTTCACAATGCTTAAAAAGGTAGGGAAACAACAACAAATCGATGTATAAAATAGTAACTAAAAAATTGTTTTAGACATCGGCCATATTAACCACCAACTTGAAAATATTAAGTTTGAAATTTGAGTAGTTTCGTATTCTTTTCCTACTCTTAACGACCTAACATGCCGGTACTTTAGATTAGTTTTGAGTACTCGGTCTGAGCTATGGTTAATCTAACTTTGGCAATCTATTGTTGAGATATTGTGCATTTGCCTATTATAAAACTTTACGAACGAGAGCCTACAGGGAAAATTATTAGGGTTGGTGCTGATAAGGCTTTACCACCGTGGAACTAATGTAAACAAAGCTTATCGACGGATCACTCTATGTGTGTTTATCTCATGTGATTAGTTACTAGTAGGCATGAGTGTATGCCTATTTCTGTGTATTTGTTGTGATGTAGGTATGTAATTTATGCCTGTGATGGCCGTTTAGTCGGCCATGCTGCCGCTCAAAGAGCTGCATCATTATGATAGTAAACGGCATCGTTAAAATGAGCAAACTCGTTTACATACGTTATCCATGTATGTTAACGATCACAATATAAGTCTCTATTTTTAGTGGTCTTTAGAGATTTAATAATTAAAAAAACAACTTTTTTTTTTTCAAAGCTATATTTCGCCCAATCCTGGGAATCTTCAGGCCTAAAAATAACAATAACAATATATAACATTTATTTTAACAATTTTTAAGTTATTACTAACTTCCTTAAGTTTAAATTACTATCACAAAAAAAAACAATATAAAAATCTATAACTCAATTATATTGATTTACTTTTTTTTTTTAAATAATAAATTCCTTTATCTATCATAAATTACAATTTTTTGTATTCTTTGCATTTAGGAATAATAACTTCCTCCCGGATGCCCTGTGCTGTGGAAGTCAGTCTGTTCAGCACATTTAAATTATCTTAATCATTGAAATATGAATGGAGGTGAGATGTCTAAATAAATAAAGATTTTATAAGATAGTGCAGTAATGTGTTGAGCACATTTAAATTATCTTAATCATTGAAATATGAATGGAGGTGAGATGTCTAAATAAATAAAGATTTTATTAGATAGTGCAGTAATGTGTTGTTACGCGTAAAGAGATTAAATATTCTAAAAGATTAGTTTGATTAGAAATTTTATTTTCAGTTGTTTACATTATTAGTTGCCTATTGATCGTTGTACTTAGCGAGTAAATAATGTTTTGTTAGTTGTTTAAAACAAGGTCTATGAATATTTTGTCGTATGTTATTAGGTAGTTGATTGTATAGTCCGGCCACTATATAGTACCATTGTCTCTGTCCTGTAGTAGTTTTCATGTAAGGTGGTTGGAAGGTTAATTGTTGTGTCGTTCTGGTTTCATAGTTATGTTCTGTTTTGTCGTGTGTGAATTTGCCAGTGTGTATTCGGTTCAGAGCTGCCAGTTCGAAAATTTCTTTCACTTTCAGAATTTCCANGAGAATATAGAAAAGTGTTGGTTTAGAATTTGGATGGGTGAAAAAATAATGTTTGTGTACACACGGGTACGGGGTACAAAAGTCGAAATAGTATTTACCCTTCAAGATGCACATCGTTGGAAAGCTCTTTAAGAGTACAGTAATTGTTGTTATGTACACTTTCTTATAAAAGGGGCTTAAAATGGAAAAACACGATTTTATGCTATTTTTGACCGTAAATTGTCAACATGTAACCCCTAAATGAACTCCAAAAATTCTGGCCGACGAACTCATCCTTTCTTTTGATATTATTGACATTTTAAAATTTGTTTGAAATTTTTAAGTGCATCCTAAGGGGAGATACCGTCTGGAGTGACACATATATACATACATAATACATATATACATACATACATAAAAAAAAGTGTTAAAATTTAGGGATCGATTCAGAATGGTCTGAAACGGATTTCCATGAAAAAAAATTTCAAAAATTTGCATTACAAAAACTTTGAAGCCATTGCAATAGCTTAATTTTCTTCGAAAATTCGCTAAAATAAATTATCTACATCGTTTCCGGAGAAAGTCATTTTTCTGATCGTGTGTGCCTCATTTCATGGAAATCGTAATCCAGAAATTGTGACTTCACGCTTTTGCACAGACAGATTCTTTCTTTAATTCACTTAATTTTTCTGGACTTACTTTAAAATGTTAAAATACCAAAATCGAATATTTACGCCCTTAAAATACATTCTCTCTCTCTATCTTTTATATAATCGAGTAGTGTCCCGACAACGGGTGACGGCAACGGCGACGGGCGACGACTCACCTCTAAATGATTTATAACGTTAAAAATTTATGCGCCATAAGCTGGGCTTGAACCAGTGACTTCCAACACATGAGGCGGGTCCTCTACCACTGAGCCACCACCTTGCACTGAAGCTACTAGCATAAAACTTACTATTTAAACAGTAAATATCTATTTAAATTTTTTGATCATATTTTGTTCTGCCCGTTGTCACAGGCATAACGGCTAGTTTATTTATAAAATGTAGGCTTATTTATCTTAAGATTTAGGCAAGTTTATTTTATTTTTTAGCAGAGAGATTTTCTAATATTGTTTTCATATTTCAGCCTATAACGTTTTCTCTATTTCAATTTTCCACGACGAGTGTTGACGGGAGCGAGTTACAGCTTTTCTTCATCCCGTGCTTGATTTCCAAGAGAGCTTCTAAGCATGCAAACTCTCTATTTCAAAGTCCTCCGATTTTCAGCTTTTATTCCCTTTTCTTCTACCTTGCCTTTTCTAAAGTAATTCCCCCCCAGTGTTGTATTTCCTAAAGTTTCCCGTTTCCTTTAATGTAATAGAGACTGGTAAATTACACTAATTTAGTTATCAATTTCTTTGTTCCCCTAGGTCCATGTCGTGATATTTTCTGTGTACATTCTATTTGTTTGCATTGATTCAAACCGTAAAACAACGGAATTACCCGAGTTACACTAAATAACCGAAATCGAAAATGAATTAACATGGCAGAAGGTCGGATTCAGGTTTATGTTCGAAGATTGCATGTCTTGGCCTCAACGATTTAACTATATTTTTTAATTTCTTGCAATCACATCATCCATTTTGTGTTGTATAAAAAGCTTGATTTTTTTTTTCGCATTTGTAAGGGTGAGATTGAATTATTTTAATTTCACTGTCGCAATGATTTTCCTCTAATTACAAATAATTGCAGTTTTTGTTTTGTAATTCTCTTTCTTATTTTTATAATTTAAGAAAAAATAATAAAATTTTAAACTGTATGGTATGATTAAATTTAAACTTAATATATTTAAAAAAAAACCGCATCTTTAAATTATTTAATTTTTTTTCAATCAACAAACACATTTGAAAAAAATCATAGTTATTCTTTGTCAAAGAATAATATAACCATTTATTATAACCTCAATACAAATGACGTACTTTTTTACTTTTCCTTAGTATAGTAGGAAAAGTATTGTTTTCACCAAAAAATTTTTTTTCGAGATTTCAAAGGAATTATCCGTTTTAGGTGTTTTTAAGACCTCCTGAGTGGTTTTCAGCATGACGTATGTATGTGTGTATGTATGTTTGTTATCATCGTAGCGCCCAAGGTATTTAACCTAGAGAGTTGAAACTTGGCAGAAAAATCAGTCCTAACCTGTAGTTGTGCCGCCCGGAAAATCAACTTTTTCCGCCATCTTGAACCCAGTTTGCTTAGTCAGCAAAAATTAAAAAAAATCGTAATAAATCGAAAATGGTCCTGATCGAGTTGAAATTTGGCACGAATGTACCTCTCTGTATGACAAACAAGCCCGCCAAATTTCATTTTGATATTGGCCGCCATTTTGAAGTTATAAATTTTTGAATTTTTAAACTTTGACGGTTAATAATACTGAAATTACATATAGGTTTTTGACTTATAGCATATCGTTGGAACCGGAAAAAATTAAGGAACAAATATAAAAAAACCCGATGAAATTCTATTAATTAGTTTAAAAGTTATAAGTGAATATAATTATTTATTAGTGCGATAATTTTGATGACGCCAAAGTTTGTTTACATCTGTCAAAATACCGCCAAACTTCAAATAATTAAATAAAATATAGGTAATAAAAATAAGGGTTTTTTTTTAAAGAATTATTATAAATCAGTTAGTTTAGAAAGGTCACCCATCCAAGTACTGACCATGTCCAATGCTGCAGCAGGAGGGAGCAGCATGGGAATTGCTCATTTTTGTATAACCAAAGTTAGTGTACTTTCTCTGCCTTTTAAACCACCCATTCGAGTATCTCCTTTCTTTTTCAAAGCATACATAATTTAAATAACACAATTTAAATAACGCATATTTTAAATAACCGTTTTGAATATTAGAAATGGAGTTTAAATGTCTGTAAAGATCTTCACAAGAATGTGAATAGTGAATATGTTAAACTTAATAACAGGTTTAATTATGATAATGAAAGTTATGTATTACGATATACACTTCCGTAAGTACTGAGTTAATTATTAACCGTCATTTGAGAGAAGTTCTTTAAGTAGTTCAATATTATCACCGGTTGCCAAATCGTAAGGGGTCATATTTTCCAAATTTTTTACTGTTGTGTTTGCATTTTTTTCTAAAAGAAGTCTGACTATGTCTACAAGTCCATCGCTACTGGCATGGTGTAGCGGTGTTTCCCCGTCCCTATCAACGATGTTAACGTGAGCTCCGTTCGTCAGGAGTATTTGAACAATATCTATCTTACCGTTAAGTATAGCAATAGACAGCGGCGTTCTGTCCCAGTTGTTGGTGGCATTAACTTAAGCGTTGTTTCTTATGAGTGACTCTACGACAGCCGAATGTCCTTCCTGAGACGCGCAATGTAACGGTGTCCAACCGTTTTCATCTGAACTATTGACACATGCTCCAGAACTTATTAGTAAGTCCACTACTTCTGCGTGACCTTTGTACGCTGCCACTATTAAGCCAGTCGAACCGTTGCTCGTTGCTTCGTCGATTTCGAAATTCCTTTGCAACAGTTTTTTAACTAAGTCTATATTTCCAGTTGCTGAAGCGCTGTGAAGTAGCGTCATATTTTCGTCGTTTAGATTGGTCACACTAGCTCCGGCGTCCATAAGTGTATTAATTATTTCACTTTTATTAAGAGCGGCCGCAATTGCTAAAGGAGTCCAACCGTCTTTATTCCTAACGTCTATTTGAGCCTTATATTTTAACAGGGTCTTGACCATTTCTGAATCTCCGTTGCCAGCCGCACTGTGCAAGGGTACGTAACCTGCGTTGTCTGAGCTGTTGGGATCGGCTCCAGCTGCCAAAAGTAGTTCCGCGATCACTTGTCGACTTTGTATAACTGCTAGAACTAAAGAAGTCGAGCCGTCGTTAGTCTTTTTATCGATTTGTACTTTGCTTGCCAATAGTTTTTTAACGAGTAACGAATGCCCTTTGTCAGATGCAATATGTAATGGCGTCCATCCCTTTTTGTCTGCTGTGTTGACATCGACACCGGAATCGATAAGTAATTGTGTTACTTCTAGATGACCGACTTCGACTGCTTTTTTCAAAGGAGTTGAACCGTCTTCACTATTTACGTCAATCTCTGCTTTGTTCAATAGCAGATCACGTAACATTTCTAATTTACCTCTCTCTGCAGCGTGGTGTAGTGGAGTGACGGCCTCATCCGTACACTTTGTATTCACGTCGGCATTATGTGAAAGCAGCAAGTTCACTTGTTCTAACCTATCTGTTTCTACTGCTAAGAATAGAGCTGTTTTACCGTCAGCATCTTTTGCATTGACGTCAGCGCCACGCCGGATAAGATGGTCCGTGACTTCGCCGCGCCCGGACACACATGCTAAATGAAGTAGATGGCGGTTGGTCGGTTTCGTGAAATCTATCGTCGGTTCGTACTCTAACAATTTTACAGCGTTGGTGTCGAATCCTGCTGTCAACGCCATGTTGAGTGGACTCAACCCTTCGTAACTGACAACGTCGGCATCGGCACCGGCTTCAAGGAGCTTACACAGTATGCCGTAATCAGCACAGAGCGCCGCACTGTGTAAGGGAGTGAGCTTTCTGAAGGAGCTTATATTGACACCGGCCCCGTTTCGTAAAAGAATTTCCACAACGCTGTAGTTCGATCCTTGAATCGCTAAGTGTAAAGGAGTGAATCCTGCGTCGTCTTGTATGTCAAGGATTGCACCGTGCTTTAATAAAATGTTTACAATATAAACAAATCCACCCTCTGCTGCGTAGTGCAGAGCAGATTTGTTTCTAGCGCAAGTTTTATCTACTGTCGCCCCAAACTTAAGCAATGTTGTTACCATATTGGCATCGTCTTTGACCGTCGCAATGTGCAACGGATTGATGCCTTCTTGGTTGCTTTCACTTACGTCTAACTGCTGTTTCAGCAAATATTCCACTATACTGTTACCGAAATGCCACGATGCATTGATTAAGGCGTATTTACTCCTCGATACAGCTTCTTTTCTCTTGAGAGATGAAACTACGAATAGGTCGCCTCGTTCTAAAGCATAGTCCAATGCAGTACACCCTTCGTCGTCGGCGCAATTCACATCTGCACCGGCATTTACTAAGATGTCGGCGGTGTACCAATTGCCTGCTATGACAGCGCAGTGTAGAGCCGTCCTGCATTTATCACTTTTGACATTGAGGTCTACGCATTGATTAATAAATTCTTTAAGGTCTGCGTTATCTCCATTAACAGCTGCTGTATGAAGAGGGGTCTGTTCTTCGCAACGTGCGATATTTTGAAACGAGTTTAGGCATTGGATATTATTATTTTTCGAAGTGAAGTTCATTGGTGTAGTTATTTTACTTCTTTTTAATCTAAAAAAAAAAAAAATNTAAAAAAATAAAAAAAAATAAAATAAAATAATAATAATAATAAAGCTAATTTAAATCACGAGAATGACAGACAGACATGAACCTTAAATATATTTCTAATAATTGCCATTTATATATTCTTATTAAATTAAATTGAATGCAAGCCTTTAACACCTACTTTGTAGCATGAAGAATTTGCCCCCAGAGAATACTTTACTAAAATTTCTATTTCTACTAGTACAAATCATATGGAAGCATCGCTATTGGAGTATGCTGTCACTGCATTCAGATACGTATGAATGTACCAACCTATAATAAATTAATAAATACATTCATTGTTCAATTTAGGAATCTTTTGCGGCGTTTGGTTATAGAATTGTAGGGCATTTTTGGGATCTAGATAGAATGGTCTAATAAAGTGAGGCAGATGGATTAATCAAAACTCAAATCCGAATACACAATGATAAGATATATCCGGATAAGCACTATGAATCTATTTCGGCCAATAAATCTCATTAATAATCAATTTTAACCATCTTTTTTTTTTTTTCTTTTTATGCAAATCCCCAAACAAATATATATATTGACCAAATAATGCATAAATATCTTCCGCTACCTGTAATGCTTGGAAGCAAAAATTTGAAAAAAAAGTGTAAATTAAAAAAATTAAAATATAATAGTAATTATTTAAAAATAAAATATGAAATGTAATAATTTATTGTAAATAATAACTTACCTAACTTCTCTATTTTTTTTTTTTTAATAGGTGCAATTAACTGAACTTATAATTTATTCTATTAATTATTATTGATTTATTTTTTTATCTATCTAGTAATAAATGTAAATTACAAGAAAATATATTAGTTGAACAAAGTTATTATTCTCAGTGTTGTTTAGGTTGTGTTCACCTAATTATAAACATTCAAGTGCCGCTTTATCTTAAACTGATTGGAATGTTTTTATTGCGGCAATTATCTTAATATTTTTGTTATTAATGTGTTTAGATAACGATGACGTATATGGCGTGAAACTCTTGTGCGTTCTTAGATATTCTGCATACAGATAAACCTTGCCATTCTAATACTTTAAACCAGTCTGTGTTTCACTGTTCGAAATCAGACAACTTATTAATTACGTGGTAAATAACTATTCTTGCGAATTAAGATATTTTAATTATGTAAATGTTCAAGTTTACTTCAATTGATTTTTTTATCAGTAAAATCAATGTTGGCACCTTAACACGATTAAAAATATAAATTACTAGCCGGATCGGTGTGCTTCGCGCACCTAATCCATCTAGAAGTTGGCGCTGTGTGTAAATAATAATTAAAACAATATACTTAATACATCATTATTGTTTAATAATTTTGCATTTTAGTAAAAGTAGGCTATATTATTTTTTTATGCATTTTTAATTATTCTATTTTATACTACCTCCAATTTTCAATTTTAGTTACAATGAGTCTTAAATCCACTGGAAGCTAAGATAATAGTATTTGATTAAATCCAAGATGGCGTCCATATGTTGAAGTGGAAGTACCTTTAATTTTCTTCTTTAGCTATCATAGGTCTGTGTACCAAATTTTAGATCTCTAGGTCCACTGGAAGCTGAGATAATAGAGTTTTATTAAATTAAATATGGCGGTTGTAATTTAATATGGCGGACATATGTTGAATTAAAAGTGTCTTTAATTTTCTTCTTTCGGTACCATAAGTCTATAGTCTATGCACCAATTTTCAAATCTCTAGGTCCACTGGAAGCTGAGATAAGAGATAGTTATTAAATCCAAGATGGTGGTTTTAATTCAATATGGCAGCCATATATCGAAATCAAAACGCCTGCACTTTTCTATTTATGGTACAATTTATCTATTTACCAAATTTCAGAACTCTATGTCAATGGGAAGTAGAAGAATTACTAAAGAATAAATCCAAGATAATAGCACCGTAAGTACATGTAAAAGCTAGTCCGTCGGCTATACTACCCGAGAGTGAGGAGGGTGTATTCGTCGTTGTTTGGTGTTTGTAATTCGGTGGTGGCCGAATTAAAAACACCAGCGAGACAGTATAGTGGAATATTTGCTGAAACAGCAGTTACACATAAGTGAAAGCAACGAAGAAGGCATTAAGGCCGGTCGTCCACTTCGAATTTTAGGGAAACAATAACACCTGTAGAACGTCCAGCGTTAACTTCCTCAGCAACTTTTCCCCCACAGTTCCCGCAGAATATCACGCGTGAATAATATAAATTATTCCTCATACGAAGTGGGTTTTTTTTTTATAAATTTTCGTGACTAATTTTTCTATATCCATTGTGAATACCAGGTGTCCCAGCTAATATGGAACAGCGAAATATCTCCGGAACCATGATTGATAAAAATATGCGACAATTAGCTTAAAATTGCATCCGAGTTTAAAATACCTAATATTATTAAATTCATTTAGATCAAAACTCCTATCCTTTGGGACATACACTTAAACTGTAATTCCTTGTTTTATGTATTGATAGCACTTATTAAATGCTCTTACATTAGCTTTAATTACTAGTATCGTGTTATCGTTTTTCACAATTTATATTTTCTCTCGTGTTCTTTTAAAAAATGTACACTAAAGAATAAAAAAAAAAATCATCCTTAATATATAGCTTGCTCAATGCTCTATCAATTTTTACACCGGAAACTAATTTTTGTAAAAATAATGGTTATTAAGTAAATGCAAATTTCATAACGTTTTTATAATCTTACCAGTGACCCTTTTAATAAAACGAATTATATTATTTTAAATAGATGTCAGCTTTTAATTTAAAATAAATAAAATAAGCCTTAAAATTGTTTAAAAAGAAAAAAAAAATGGATATAACAGAGGTGAAAGAAAAATAAAATAAAAAAGGCTTAAAAGCAGGAGAGAAGCTATAAAGAGTTAATTGCTTCTAACTAAAATACTTTCAGGTTTTGCGAGGAAAACAATCCGAAATATCATCTGAAGTAAAAGTCCGGTGGGAAATCCAATAAAACTGAGCCGTACTGGGTTTCGCCTTAGCCTTGGGAAAAGGATTAATATCCAGTATTAAGCCGCGCCAGGAATACCGGGGAATGTTAAAGTTTCATTTTAAAGTTGGCTCAGAGCCCCTCCTGGCTTTAATCCTGTTTGCAGTGAGTTAGCTAAGTTTATCTAAGAATAATAATTTGGTTTTATACTTGTTACTGTTTGTCTTTGGGTCACTTGAGAGATGGGATCCCTTTGTTTTAGTAACCCTTCGGTCCGATGAATCCGTCAGGACTTTACTCACATTTTAAATAATGGATTATAGAATTAAAAGAAAACTCCTTTAATCATTTTTGGAACGAAGTTCCTTATGGCACGTTCTGGAGCCCGAGAGTGAATCCGAAAAAACGACTAAAATCACCGTCACGCAAATTCCGTCACGAAATCTACAGATGACGATAACTTGAGTAAAAGATCACTAAGTTAGATGAAATTTGGTACACATGTTCATTTTACCAGTGCCCAGGCTGAGTTCGTCGGAAAACGTTATCCGCCCAAGCGTTCACGCGCAACGCTCGCTTAAACGTAAGCTTCAAAAGACGGGAAACATAAAAAAGTTGTTATTAAGGAAGCCTGATAATTGACTTTTTTTGATTATTTTTGTTATATATGTCAAAAATGTCACTTTATTTTGTAAATAAAAAAAATATAATCATGTAAAATTTCACCCTGATACAAGCAGAAGCTGTAGAGTAGGGAAGAGGTATATTTTATAATATTTTAAATTAATTGGCCGGGTAGGTAGAAAACAGTCCTATTTCAATCCAAACTCCTTTAACAAACATACTTTTTCACTATAAAATCATCATGATCAACTTTTTTCTTATATTCAATATATATTTATAGTAAGGCGCTTGCTTTAATTATACAAATAATGATTTTCTTATAATTGTGCCTTAACTCCGCTAGGTACTAACAGTTCGTTACTTTTAATTTTTTCTCTTTTCTAATTCCGCTATGTATAAGTAGTTAGCAATGTATACGTACTTAGCAGTGTGATTTTATAATTTATATTTAATGAAAAATGTAAGGAACTTCGTTCCTTCCGTGTGTCCCCAATATTATAACGTTTTACATTATAATTTTTCAAATATAGTTTGTCAATTTGTGTATCTCTTAGCTTCCTCGAGCCTTATTTCGTAAACATTAATGATATTATGCTTTTTATAACCTATTATTTCCATGTTTATTTAATTTTCCCTCCGTTTTTTTTTTTTTAATCTGTAAAAATGATTTGACTTTTTCACTTGAATAAAGGAGGAGATACAAATGCCTGTAATTTGCACAAAAAATACCAACTACTTGCTCGTGTATATGTTCAATAGCAAGACTGTAGCTGGCAAGCGAGCTGATAAAAACAATAAAAATTCTTAGTATGCCAGTTAGTGATAAATACCCTCTTTTGCTTTTGGCATGCAAGCTACTTCTCCAATTTGACGGCATGTGTATTTTGTATATCCACCTTTAAAGTATAATTCAGCCACTATATAATAAGCGGAGAAGGTTAAAATTAATCTGGGGCTATCTGCGGGGTACTTTCGACAAACCATCCAAAGATTATACCTAATCCGATTAAAATTGTTATAGGCATAATAGTCTTTTTCTTGTTGGAAATAAGTAGAGTGAGATTGTTTTATGTTCTTGCTAGACTATGGCTTCAGTGTTTCAATCATTAGTAGTTCACTTGTGCGATTAAAGTAGTCTCTCGAGCCGAGTTTTGACCAAAAGCCAAGAAATTTTAACTCAATGATTCTTGGCACGAAATGAAACTTTTCTCTCTGGTATTGATTCTCCCCTCTTTCCCCTTTTTTATGTGCTATTAACTTCGAAACTTTTACTTGGATATTAAGTATTTCCTTAGTAATGAACAGAATGTCTTAGGTATTGAAAATATAATGAACAATTGGCAAATAGTTTGATCAATTTAGGATTGAAAATGTCAACTTTTGATATGAGATTCGATATAATACTATAGTTGTACACTCGCGTATTGACTGTTTTTAATTGTCATTGACTGACATAATGACATAAAATACCTTTTCAGTCTAAAGGCCGAAATACACGGCGACACTTTTGTTGCTAGAGTGGGTGTCTAGATTGAGTGTCGCAGTGGAGACACCACCGAGAGTGGACGCTAGACCACCCCCACTCCTGCCCACTCCGGTCTAGCTAGTTGCGCTCTCGGTGTTTGTTTTCCTCGTGTAGACAAGACACCTGTCATGTCAATTTGCTCTCTCGGTCTAGGCTAGTTTAAGCTAGGTGAAACCTTTTCTAGAGCAAGCATGATCAATACCTCAGCCGGGCAACGCGTGTGGACGAAGGAGGAGACGTAGATTATTAGACAAACGGGACACCGTGTAGACAGTTCGGATACTGGTCTAGGAACTTTATTCAAGGTGACACTCCAAGAGCACTCTCGGACACCAGTCTAGCCAAATTTTGGCTCTCCGTGTAGACAGATCGGACACCGCTCTCGCTAGACTCTCTCGCTCTAAGTGTCGCCGCGTACTTCGGCCTTTAAGTAAGGGCGTACTTTCCTCTAGCAGCTCTCCTTATCTCCGGCGAGGTTGAGCAGCAGATTTTATTTACTACGTTTTTATTAGCTTGCATTCTTGTTTGTTTGTCCTGTACAAATCTTGCAATCGATTTTTAACTAACTTCTCGAGTAGCTAGGCATTTGAAACTTTTAGAGTAGCTCAGAACACGATAAAAATGCATTATTTTAATAATTTCAGCCATCTTTCAGCAGAATTTAATTCGCTGTATGGAAAGTTAGTTCGGGAAAAATCCGCAATATGGAAAGTTAGTTCGAAAACAATCCGCAAGTTATTTTATTTGTTTCGACAAGACCCATATTTACGATCTTTATTTTGACGGGTTTCAAATGTATGATTTATAACAAAAAATTTAAAAACGTAGTTTTTATAAAAAAAATTATTTTTATCTTGTAATTATTTCTGTATTCAGCCCATTATCATTTCCGTTGGTGTGTACTTTCATAGATTGTCCAAGGATTCCAACCAAGAAGTTAATTTATACTAATGTTACTGAGTTGTTAAGTAATGAGAGGATGGTGTCAAGTGTCAAGAGAGGATTATCTTAGCGTTGTATTCCAGACTATCTACGCTTGGCATATTATATAGTTAGTGTAACTAAGCTTTGTAGTCTCGTGGAGTTTAGCTTGAAGCCTTTGTCTCGAGATCTTGTTCAAATTCCAGGATATTAAAAGGTTTCCTGGCCGAGGTTCCAAGTTAGCAGAAAGGAAAACATTAAACAGTCACACTTCTACACTGTGTTTTCAATGTTACAAGGAAATAGTGCATCAAATTATCATTTTCCAGATGACTACGTGAAACCTAATCTCATAATCTGCTCTCTCTCTTATTCCTGCTTGGATTTAAGATAATCCAAACAAATCAGATTAAACCAGCCAGATCTAGAACGACACACGTTGATGCAGATTTAAACGATGCACGTACGACATCTATATTCTAATTCATCATATGGGAAAAACGTGATTTCAAAATTACAGGCGTTATTGTGGCAAGGCTGGGCTTTCACGTGACAATAAGGGCCAATCAACATTCCATTGATTAAATCCCTTTAGGATAGTTAGCAATGTTGCAGCGATATCGACAATATCAGAATATTAATGAACCGTCTTTAATATATTCACTTTTACAATTTCATTTTGAAAATTTGCTAGAGTTGAATATATGTATATTGTAAAAGCTGAACGTATAGCTAAAAGCGTACGTAACAGTAGTAACCTGGGTATATATTTAATATAATATGGGGTGCATACATTTTTTTTTAGGGCCGAGCATAAAAGTATATAAAAAAAATAAAAAAATACGTGTGGTGTCGTGGGACACCCGGTAGGAACGAAATTCCTTACATTTTTCATGAAATATAAATGATAAAATCACACTGCTAAGTATGTATACGTTGCTAACTACATACTTATACATGGCGGAGTTAGAAAAGAAACAAAATTAAAAGTAACTAACTTTTTGTACCTAGCGGAGCTAAGGCAAAATTAAAAAAAAAAGTGTTATTTGTATTATTAAAGCAAGCATCTTACAGTAAATACGTATTGAATATAAGAAAAAAATAGTTAAAGAGTATGATTGTTAAAGAATGTTGATTCTAGTAAGTGACATTTTACATATATAACAAAAATAAAGAAAACAAGTCAAGTAACAGGCTTCATCAATAACACTTTTTCCCGTCTTAACATTTTTGAAGCTTACGTTTAAGCGAGCGTTGCGCGTGAACGCTTGGGCGAATAACGTTGTCCGACGATCTTAGCCTGGGCATTAGTAAAATGAACATGTGTACCAAATTTCAACTAACTCGGTGAACTTACTCAAGTTATTGTCATCGGTAGATTTCGTGAGGGATTTTGCGTGACGGTGATTTTAGTCGTTTTTTCGGATTCACTCTCGGGCTCCAGAACGTGCCATAAGGAACTCCGTTCCAAAAATTATTAAAGGAGTTTTCTTTTAATTCTATAATCCATTATTTAAAATGTGAGTAAAGTCCTGACGGATTCATCGGACCGAAGGGTTACTAAAACAAAGGGATCCCATCTCTCAAGTGACCCAAAGACAAACAGTAACAAGTATTCACGGTACAAGTAATCGGATTCACTCCCGGGATCCAAACGTGCCATAAAGAACTTCGTTCCAATACTAATAACAATAAATTTATACTTTCTCATATAAACAACAAATTGTGATGGCGCGAAAATTCGATTTTGATGGATTTACACGTTTTAAGGTCCCCTGAGTCCAATAAAGTGGTTTTTAAAAAATGTCTGTCTGTCTGTCGGTATGTCATCTGTGCAGACGCCTGGAGCCTAAACTACTCGGCTGATTTTGACGAAATTTTGTTTACATGTTAAATCATACTTCGTGGTGAAATCGAAAAATGAGTTTTAGCATCAAATTTAGGGGCGCTAACCCTACAAAACTCTGAAAAAAACTTGAAAAAAAAAAAAAATCTCTCGATAACGGTTCGGACTATTTTGATTAAAACATTCTAAAATGTAGACCATTTAATTACAAATCTAACGATATAAGCCGTTTTCCTGGTAAAAATCTAGTTCCTGAGAAAATAGCTCAAAACGCGGATGGAGGGAGCCCGGGTTCGATTCCCCGCCCATTAGAAGTTTTTTTATGATAATTTTTTATATAATTTTCAATAATAATTAAACTTACTTACGAAAACAAGCCGTTTTCCTGGTAAAAATATATTTCCTGAGAAAATAGTTTAAAATGCGGACGGAGAGGGCCCGGGTTCTATTCCTCGCCCAGGAGAAGTTATTTTTAATAATAAATTAAACCTACTTACGAAGAATAATAACGGAAAATATAACATAACAAATAATGGAAAACATTGGCTAAGTAATTATTATGAACTCGTATATGAGAAAGTTTGTCTGATTTGTCTTAGACCGATTTTTTATTAGAAAAACCAAGGCGCTTCTTTTATCGATGTGGCAAACCATTAATCTAAATATAATGAAAATGACAAAATAACCAATGCGACGTCCAAGTAATTTTACTTCCTTAAATGATCGTTATGTAAAGGCCTAGATTTTTTTTTAACTTGAAGTTGTAATAATTAAATGTTTATTGGTAAATAGATAGTTTTTTTAACTACATGTTTATCATGATAAAAAGAATATATTATATAAGATTATAATACAGAGTATATGTAAACGTTGTTTATTAAGTAATTTTGCTGTTTGTTTATGTGAATAACCCAAGCTAATTGTGTTCAACAGTTGTTCATGTATAAATTACTGTTATCATTATTGATAAAATTGTTAGTAGACTTCCTTTTGAGGTTCTAATGTATACATTTAAAGACTTTAAATCAATTTAATCTTATTCCAGAAAGTTTTCTCCGTATAATCAATACTTTCTCATGTATTCGCCGGGTTGGAAGCTCAAGGTTGATTAATTAATTATAAACATCAGAAGGCACTGTGTTTTAACAAGACGGGACTATGTGAATACGAAACCAAGTGCTTCGCTTTTCATGGGTTCATCGGAAAAGCGAAGCGTGCAGAGAGAGGACTAGAAGAAATTCAATGTTTTCAATCGGGTTAAAAAGAGATTGCTTTCCTATTTACAGAGTAGATGAAAAGGAGCGTTTCTTAGACGGGATCCGGTAGAAACAGGTCTAATTAGGTGACGGGAGGTGTTGGGCGTCCTAGAGGAGAGGTGTCGCCCTCTGAATACGGTGCCCTAATTTGCAAGCCGGGGGTCGAAGCGAGTCGGTACCTCATCAAGCCTTCTATTCTCGCCCTTAAACCTTTCCACAGATCGGACGCCCTTTTTATATCACCGAGTGCCCTGTGAAGCGATAAAACCTTAACCCCGTATCCCGCAAGATTTTAAAGGATTTTTTTCTCTCTCGACCGCTCCTTTTTTATGTTCTTTATCCCGCCTTAGATTAGCGAGTCTCCGCGCGCTAGAGGTTCTCACTTGCATTCAGAAACACGCTTCGCTTGTTACTCCCCCTACCACTCTTCCTTATATATTAGCATCCGAGCCGATATACGGGCTAGGAAGCAATATCTCGGCGGCTCCCGAAGCTCTCCCCCCTCGGAACCGTATTAAAGCCGACGTGGCATAGCGACTCGGCAACCACTCCGTGAGCAGAAGCACTCTATTACCCCGTAGCCTTCCCCACATCGTCATATCACCACATAAATCCTCGGCTCCGATATTGATGGAAAGACTTAATGCAGTGCCGTATATCGTGGACGCCTCCGAACACGGCTCGCCCTGAATACCTAAATCAAATCGAGATACCCTTTGAAAAGCAAACCGTTTACCCGGTTTCATTCTGTCAGTAACTTTCCGAGAAAAAAATATTAATTTAAAACCGCCGTTCTGTTGAAATTATCCATTATGGAAACGACTATTTTTATCTTTTTAATAACACTAATTTTAATTAAAGGGGAGGGACTAGTGGAAGGAGTTTATCCGACCCCTCCAGTCCTTTCCGAGCTTTTCTAATAATTGATTTCCAGGGCCGGGAAACTTTAGTCCTTTTTATTCCCTTCAGTCTCTGAAACCTGGTTTCCCTTAATCCCATTTCCTCCCTTAGATTTTAAAGACAATCGATAAAGGGGATAAATTAATATATATTTGTTGGTACTTATGATTAATTACATTGCATGTTTATAGTTTTATCATTTCGATTTTTTCTTATAACTATAAAGAATATAAGAGCAAATTAATATAAATGATAAATATTTATGTAAGTGTAACTTTAAATAACCTTAAGAATCAACATAAAACCCAACTAGAAATTCAGTAGAACAGCCATCTAGTGGTAAATAGCATTAAATAAAGTAGGTAATGTGACATTATTTAAAAACTAGGAAACAATATATAAATCTAAAAACATTAAACTAGATAAATATTCTTAAAAAATACGTCCGAAAAATTTTTACTTTAATAAAAGTGTCAATTTACCAGCATTTATTTAAAGAGTGTAGGTAGTTGAAATTGATATGGGGCTATCTGAGGGCTACGTTTACCAAGGTTTCAAAATTTCTTAAAAATCAGACGAGTACTTTTGATGATATAATGTATGTTTGTGCGAATGTGGGGGAAAAAACAAAAAAAACAAATGGATGTTGAAGGTTAAAACTTATATGGGACCAATAATGGGCTAATATGAACGCCCATCCAAATTTCATTAAAATCAGGAGAGTAGTTTTTAATATATTTTGGTTCGCAAAAATTGAACAACAGACAGGCGTGGACCAAAATTTTCCCTGATGTCTAAAATTGACTTGTGTCTTAGATGTTTTAATGTCGGAGACATAAGAACAGTTCGTTCGTTTTAACGTTCACATAGCTTTCGTTATCTTCGGTAAGCTCGAAAGTGAAACAGGGGATAAAATGGAATAAATAAGACAATAATAGGCTATATAATTATTAAAGTATACGTGTAAGGACGCGATAAAGTTATGTGCTCACTAATTGACTGACTATTTTTATTGTTTGACTATTTTTTTTTTTCCCACGAATTTTATAAATGAGAATGAAAATTGAGTAAGTGAAGCGTACAAGTCGTTCGTAGTCGCTCGATAATGGGTCCTCACTTGAATCGGTTAATAAAGAGTATGTAATAGATGTATGTAATCACTTCGAAATACTTATTTCTTTTAAAGTCTTTCATAAACAGAATTTCTATCTATATTATTAAAAAAAGTTTTGTAAACTAAACGAGTTTAGAGTGAGAGTGACATACTTCACAAAGAGTGGAGTGCGGTAGGCGATACCCCCCAGAAGAGGGTTGAGTCCGGGGGGGGTGGGGAAGTAGGGAGCTAGAGAGTGAAATATTACTTACGGTTTAGACTGAGTGAGGGTGATATTATATTCGTCCGACAAGAGAAAAGCCTGTAAGGTGTGACAAAGAGTAGGTATATTGAAATGTCAGCGAGAAAAGGAAAGTAGATAGTAGTTGAGCCTCCCCTACTACATATTCGATAACTAAACTATTTCCCTTCTTATACCACGTCGGCCGCTACCACGTCTTTTTGGGGGTTGGCGAGCAAAGCGAGTAGGGGGCGAAGCCCCCTAGTTTATTTAAAAAAAGTTCTATTTTATATTCCTTTTAAAAATGTTGTATCCAAAATGATTATGAAATAAAATTTGATTTTGCTGAAAATAAGTAACGAGATGTATCCTGCTGAACATGTTTCAAATATATTTAATAATGAATTAATTAACATAATTGAATCTTATAATAAATATTATAGCAATGATTTAATTAAATTAAGTATGACTAGGTATATGAATAAGTTCTGTTCGGGTTTGTTGGACCAATTTATTTTACTACGTTTTTATTAACTTGGTTTCTTGTTTGTTTTTTTGTTTGTTTGTTTGCTTGTCTAGTACAAATCTTTCAATCGAATTTTAACTAACATCCCGAGTAGCTAGACATTTGAAACTTTCAGAACAGCTCAGAACACGATGACAATGCATTATTTTAATACTTTTAGTCATTTTTCAGTAGAATTTAATTCGTTTTTAGCAAATTTGCTGAATGAAAAGTTAGTTCGGAAAAAATCCGCAAATTATTTTATTTGTTTTGTTATATCCCATAATATTTACAATCTTCATTTTGACAGGTTTCAAATTTATGATTTTTATAAATAAGAGATAAACATTAAATGACAGCAAAACAGGAAATATATCGATTATATTGTTTCAAATATATCGATGGCACGGTTTAAGAAAATTTAAAAACGTACAGTCTATAAGATTAGAGTTGGCACAATCAAAAGGCGGGAAAATTTTGAGGGAAACGATTTTATTGGTCCCCCATGTTGAATGCAACTTTAGAAATAAAATGCTCTACTCTACCCCTGTTCCACAAAAAAAAGTATAACATGGAAACACCGATTTACCCTTTTTATAACCCCAAAACTACCTCCACATTTGTTGTTTCCCGCCTTCGATTGTGCCAACTCTCATCTTATAGACTGTAGTATATAAAAAGTTCTTTTTATCTTGCAATTATTTTTATTCTAATATCGATATTTCATGATTACCATTAGCTCTTCGATTTTCTTTGAACGTTTCCTTTTTTATGCGTAGAAAGAGAGTGAAGGGACGTTATTACCTTTTTAATAGGAAGAACGAAGGGAGAGGATAGAAGAGGATTATTTGATAGCGAGATAAAGTACCTATAAAAAGGAATTGGAACTTTTAAAAGTCTTTCCAAGTCTAGAATAGAAAGAGGTTTGATAGCTAATCACCTTTTACCATGGGTAACGCAAAAATCTCTTCTCCTTTTGTAACCTGATGTCGTTCTATACATTTTACATCTCATCAAGGGTTTAGTAAAACAGGTGAATAGAAAAAAAAGGACGAGAGGGCCTCGAGCAAGAAAATAAACGCGTTTGTAAAAGAAAAAAAAAGAAAAGCAAGACAGACTCTTTTACAGCAGAAAACTCCGTTGGAGACAGTAAATTCCAATTTGCAAAGTAATCTAATGCAAAGAAGGGACAAACTTCTTCTTAGGGTTAAACAAAATAAGGAAGCAAGAGAATAAATAAAGTTTAAAACTAAAGCAAGATATAGTGGGATTAAAGTAAGAAGTAAAGGTGCATTGAGGACGTTCACACTACACTGAATGCACACAATCCCTATTAGATTGATCACACAATCACTTGATTTACAGACAAATAAGAAAATACTGCAACGACTCGCTTTCCTCCGTCTTGCACTTTACTTGCACCGGAGTCTAGTGTCTTGTAACGTAATCTTTAATCAGAACTTCTTTGAATTAAATTCTTTTTATGAATAGACTTTTTTCTTTGATATTATATTTTTTACATTTCTTGATAATTTTTTGCTTATTCTTAACTTTTAATCATCTTACGTTCTTGATTAAAGAATACGAAGAAAAATTAAGAAAGGAACATATAAATCCTGCCTAAAGTGTAGCACATTGTTTTATCGCGTCCTATCTATACGAACGGTCACATGAGGGATTCTAAATAAAACATTTTCATTTAACAAATGAATGAGTTTTAATGAAAAAAAGTTTGATTTTTAGTCAGGAGGGCGATTCTGTAACTTTGAAACCTCCCTTTTCGTGTTGTTATATATCAAACAGTTGATATGAAGATGCGCACGCAACCTGTCATGTGAATCTGTAACTTTTGTCTGTTGTTATATAAGGAGAAATTGGTATATAAGGTTTGATAAATAGCAACTCGAAATTGTTGTTGATATAATTCGTCAGGTTATGTTGTTATATATCAAATGCTAAAAACCAAAACAAAGTGACGCCATTATTGATGTTTTCATTCACTTTTATTGTTTTCTGCCTGAAATAACCATTTTTTTTTCGACAAATTTTGTTAAAATTAAACACCTCCTTTAAATTGTAAATTTTATAGATAAAAGAAATTAATTTTAAATTTTCTTATTTTATTAAATGATCTATCTTATTAAATTATATCATTTTATATTAAACAATTTTAAAGATAAAAGAAATGAAAATCAACTAGTTTTTATTTTTATTTTTATACACCTTTAAAATCCATCAAACATTGAATAAAATTTACTGAAATTACTATAAAATGGCCAATAAAAAGATCGCTGTCAATCCGTAGTTCAGTATACGGCCACATACAGCGCTGGCATCACTTTACAGATTCACTACATTATATAACAACACTTTGATATATAGCGAGGTTTGATATATAATGTCATAGTTGATATATATAAAAAAAGTTACAGAATCGGCCCCCAGATTCCTTATTAGGATAAATTACAATGGGAGCCAGGGTGGCCGAGGTGCTAAAGACACCGCGTAGCTATCACTGAATCGAGACAACTCGAGGTCGTGGGTTCGATCCCGTGCCATGATACTTTGAATTGCATCAATGAATCGCGGACAGGGCAAGGCGAGGGACTCCAGCGCCGGGATTTGAACCACGGGCCTCTATATATCATGTATAGCACTCACATCTAAGCTACGCAGGAGAATGATTTTCTCTGACGTTAATGATAGCTTGTCCCGAAGTTAAGCTTTCAATTAGAGGCCCGTGGTTCAAACCCCGGCGCTGGAGTCTATTTTTCTCTGTCTGTTTCCCGTACCTAATAATAATAATAATTTGATTTAAATGAAAATTTAATCTCTCCGTAGTATGCATACTACCAAAAACGTAAAATATGAAAATTATTTGAATATTCTGGTGCCATATTATTATCATTGCGCCCTATTTAATCGTTTAGGTAATTTTGTTAAAGGATTAGAGGTTTTTAAATTAATTCATACATAAAACAATAATGTTACATTACTGTATAAACATTGTCAGTGTTATAAATCAACAATTGTGTTTTTTGAAAGATAAAAATATAAGCGACAGTAAAAAGTCGCAAAGTAAATTTTCTTGTTAAATAAAACCACTACTTGTTTTATCGTATATTTCTAGGGTTGGAAAGAAAATGTAAACATTTTTAGGAAATTGCTGAAATAACTTAGTTTTAGAAGAGATAGGAAATATTTCTTTTTGTCTAGTATATTTTTTCCTTTTTTTATCAGTATAGTGATAAAGTAAAAAAAGAAATTGTTTAAAGGCGTTGGAAAAAAAGCTGAAATATTTTTTTTGGAGGAATAGTCTGGTTTGTATAAAAAACCTTGAGAAAATATAACGTGGAAATATGGATAAAGGAAAAAAAAAATAAGGTTACAGTGTCGAAAGAAAGGTGGAGAATACGAAGAATGTGTTTTTCTCTGTTTCACATATTTGCCGTTAGATTGCAGCAGTTACTCCTAATTCTATGCAGATTGTGAGAAACTGCTAGGTGCTGTTTCCTCCTAGTTTTTCTTTTTTTTGCCTTAAACTCCGGCAAAAGATTTTTTTTTTTTTTTTTTTTTTTTTTTTTTTTTTTTTTTTTTTTTTTTTTTTTTTTTTTTTT
>KZ652975.1:0-18120 GCA_001010745.2 Gerris buenoi
TTTTACATATTTCCATTTCTACTAATTGTCCAGGAGATAGCATGCAAAAAAGTGTCTGACTAACATCAAGCTAGAATTTTGGGTATAAGTAAAATATTTCGGTGCCTTTTAAGAATATGTGCAATAGGCTATTGGCATTTGAAAAAAAAATAAGCCTGTGGAGAGTGGCCATGTCCCGCCTTTTTTGGTGGACAATGTGATTTTTATGATCCTGAGTAGTAACTTAGTTGATGGTAGTTTGTCACTTAATAGGTGACCTCTTTGATTTGGAGTATTTTTTTTACTAACTAACCTATTAAGTGACAAACTACCATTGTCTTGATTTTTGGTCTACTAACTAAGGTAGTACTCAGGATCATGAAAATCAAATAGCCACCAAAAAGAGTTGGACATGGCCGCTCTCTACAGTTTTTTTTTTCAAATGCCTATTGCCAAGCTAAGTTCCGCAGATGAACTTAGCCGACCACATATTCTTAAAAGGCACCAAAACATTAACTTCTACACAAATTTCTAGCTTGATGTTAGTCAGACACTTTTTTGCACGCTATCTCCTGGACTATAATAAGATAATCAAAATTCACCGAAAACATTTGGTGAATTGTGATTATCCGAACCACCAACACAACATCATTTGGAAAATTGACGCCCTACTGTATATTGTGGTTAGACAATCATAGATTATTTTAATTGAAATAACTTGTTTCATTAAAAAATAAATTAATTATCATTATAGTCAGGGTGCCCATAAGCAAAAAAGTCAATTACATAATCTTTCCAAACCTTTTTGTATGGCTTGTTTACGCCAAGTCTGACACCGTTTTCCTCTGTGGCTTATTTTGGTTTTGGAGCATTTTTCATTATTTGGGCCCTATAACTTTGACGCCTCAGACTGGAAAATCGGAAAAAGTTCTGCGTCAGACAATATTGAAATATTGAGTTATAGGGTTCAAATAATGTATCTTGAGAAAATCAGCTGGTTATTAATCATTAATATTATATTAAATACTATCCAGTTGATTTTCTCAAGATACATTATTTGAACCCTATAACTCAATTTTTTAATATTGTCTGACGCAGAACTTTTTCCGATTTTCCAGTCTGAGGCGTCAAAGTTATAGGGCCCAAATAATGAAAAATGCTCCAAAACCAAAATAAGCCACAGAGGAAAACGGTGTCAGACTTGGCGTAAACAAGCCATACAAAAAGGTTTGGAAAGAGTATGTATAACTGACTTTTTTGCCTATGGGCACCCTGACTATTAGTAAAATATAATTTTATGAGAATGCGTTTTCAATGAGCCTTCTCTTCTTGTGGTAGCTGACTAGGGAAGCCATCTTTATAGTTCCTGACGTCGAGGTAAGCCAGTGTTCCATATTGGAGGTGGCAGCTTTACTTCTTACAACTAAAGCTCGTTCCAAACAGTCGAGCTTATCCATGCAAGAACCTTCAGTACTCACACAAGCCTTTTCCAGTATGTCTCCTGCTCTTTCAACGAATGTCTGAAATATCAAGGTTAATTCATTTTAAATTAAATATAAACTTGGCAAGTATGTGTTTTCAGAACACACCAAGGGTCTGTAGACATTACAACCAATCTGACAATAACGGGCTGTTTTTATTTAGGTTTAAGGTTTTAGGTTAAACATCATAATGGGCTGTTTTTAGTAGGTTAAACATCATAATGGGCTGGTTTTTAGTTGGTTAAACATTATAATATAGGCTTATGTTAGTTGGTTAAACATCATAATATAGGCTTCTGTTAGTTGGTTAAACATCATAATATAGGCTTCTGTTAGTTGGTTAAACATCATAATACAGGCTTATGTTAGTTGGTTAAACATTATAGTGGGCTTATGTTAGTTGGTTAAACATCATAATATAGGCTTCTGTTAGTTGGTTAAACATATATAATACAGGCTTATGTTAGTTGGTTAAACATTATAGTGGGCTTATGTTAGTTGGTTAAACATCATAATACAGGCTTCTGTTAGTTGGTTAAACATCATAATATAGGCTTCTGTTAGTTAGTTAAACATATATAATACAGGCTTATGTTAGTTGGTTAAACATCTTTATATAGGCTTCTGTTAGTTGGTTAAACATCATAATACAGGCTTATGTTAGTTGGTTAAACATCATAATATAGGCTTATGTTATTTGGTTAAACATCATAATATAGGCTTATGTTAGTTAGTTAAACATCATAATATAGGCTTATGTTAGTTGGTTAAACATCATAATGGGCTGTTTTTAGTTGGTCAAACATAAAAATAGACTGATTTTAGTTGGTTAAACATCACATGACTATATACTGTTGAACTTATTATTATTAAAATTACGTAAAACAAATAGGACCCACGTGGGGCCACAGCAGGAGAGCAAAACTGTCCCCACCTGTGCTCAACCGCGGCAGTCTTCACAATAAGATAACATTTTGTTAGTTGTTTGATCTCTTTTATAAATAATTTTCTTTTTAGTTTCTTGTATATGTAGTATATAGAGAGAAAAAGTATTGTGGGTTCTATTCGTTTCCTAACCACCTCTGATTGGCTCTTATTAGCCATGACCACCTTCCATATATTTTTAGTCATACTGACAGTCCAAATTGTCCCTCGGGGCTCAGAAGAACACTTACGCCCCTGAAGATGATCTGGTCACCACCGGAAGACCTAGAACTTATTACCAACAAAATGATAACGTTTTTGATGGAAGTACCAACCTCTAGAATTGTTTCCATCAACTCTCTGGCTCCTCTTCTCTGACAGTTGGCAACCATTCTTCCAAACTCGTAGTAAAACTTAGACAACTGATGTAAATCGACCACGTTGGCATCTGCTTTCAAGATATCCCTGTAAAGAGTGAGTAACATTAATAGATTAGCATTATTATGTAATGGGGATCGTAGACTAGCAAAGTCTGGAATTTCAATCCAGTGGTGATTTCTCCTACCAGTAATCTATCAGATTAAGCCCTACCCCGGAGTAACATGAGGTGTTAATTTCAAGTAGAATTTACAATATGTCAACTTGGATGTACATAAAAAAAACGAGCATTCTACAATGAACCTCCCAGAGTGAATCATCCTAGCACATTTTCATACACTGGGGAAGTGTGACATCACTTACGTAAAAAAAAAGTGTGTGTTGTTAAGTTGGCTAATCTGCGCTGGCTAATCCATTTTCTGTGTGGCGTAACATCTGTTGGTAAGTTATCCTTTATAACTTATTTGAGTTATTTGGCTTATTAATGATTATGGTTAAAAAGAGTTATAAAAGCTTTTAATAGAATAAAAAGAGGAAAACACTATGAAATGCTTACAGAACACAAGTAAACAATTGTTTGTTATGAGCCAAAAAAATATAACCTGACGAAAAATTGTGGAGGGCGCATGACATCAAAGCAACCTTCGTCACTTTACGTAACCTCTCTGACGCGACGTATTCAGGTTTTTTACTTTCGGTATTCCTCATTTTATTGAATGTGAAGACTTAAAATAGATGCCTCGTATGAGAAAAAAATTCAAGGGGATATTGACTTACTCTCACGGACTAATAAATGTACTAAATAATGCAATTTACTTATCCACAAAGGACAGCGGCTGTGCAAAAAGTCATTGCTGGGCGAAATCATGAGTTTCAAGGAGAGCAAACGTCTGTTGGAAGAATCGGCAGAAGATGAGGNTTAGCATTATTTTGTAACAGGGAACGTAGACTAGCAAAGGCTGGGATTTCAATCCAGCGGTGTTTTCTCCTACCAGTAATCTATCAGATTAAGCCCTACCCCGGAGTAACATGAGGTGTTAATTTCAAGTAGAATTTACAATATGTCAACTTGGATGTACATAAAAAAAACGAGCATTCTACAATGAACCTCCCAGAGTGAATCATCCTAGCACATTTTCATACACTGGGGAAGTGTGACATCACTTACGTAAAAAAAAAGTGTGTGTTGTTAAGTTGGCTAATCTGCGCTGGCTAATCCATTTTCTGTGTGGCGTAACATCTGTTGGTAAGTTATCCTTTATAACTTATTTGAGTTATTTGGCTTATTAATGATTATGGTTAAAAAGAGTTATAAAAGCTTTTAATAGAATAAAAAGAGGAAAACACTATGAAATGCTTACAGAACACAAGTAAACAATTGTTTGTTATGAGCCAAAAAAATATAACCTGACGAAAAATTGTGGAGGGCGCATGACATCAAAGCAACCTTCGTCACTTTACGTAACCTCTCTGACGCGACGTATTCAGGTTTTTTACTTTCGGTATTCCTCATTTTATTGAATGTGAAGACTTAAAATAGATGCCTCGTATGAGAAAAAAATTCAAGGGGATATTGACTTACTCTCACGGACTAATAAATGTACTAAATAATGCAATTTACTTATCCACAAAGGACAGCGGCTGTGCAAAAAGTCATTGCTGGGCGAAATCATGAGTTTCAAGGAGAGCAAACGTCTGTTGGAAGAATCGGCAGAAGATGAGGAGTACAGGAGTAATTAAAGAATGAAGGAGGACCAATTCAAATATTTGCTAGACAAAGTAACTCTAAATTAAAAATATAAGAAACTTAGAATTAATAATTATGTTCTCTAGAAGTGTACCCACAAGTATAAAACAAAAGTGAATAAGAAAGTAAAACCAGACCTATAAGCAGGTTTGTAAACATGTGGTAGTTCTATGTTGGCAACATTGGCTTTTTCAAGGCTCTGAGCCATCCACAGAGGAAGTTCTAGCGTTGAACCTTGAACTAGAACACCAGAGCTACTGCTTGGATCTAGCGAATCTAAACAAAACAGAATAAAACAACTTTTATCTACGATTGTTACGAACTATAAACATTGTATCTCTGTTTAGATGCGTAGAAAATTATTCTTTACGTACTTGTATTCATTGCGCATGCACATCTCATAATTCTGAAGAATTCCTCTTTTTTTCCGCCCTAGGGCAGTAAAAAAGAATAATTCTTTACCTTTACGCACAATCAGCAAGTTTGTTTATATTTAACAAAACTAATTTGATGTTTGTTTAATAAAAGTAACTGTTTATAAATTATATTGGTTTTTTTTTGTGAAAATCAATGAGTGATTATGACAAATATGAAGATAATAATACGCCTCNGCCTGTTTCAATGGTGCTGTACAAGATGTATTGAAGTTTTATTAAAATTAGAACATAAGTGTTGTTGATATTTTCTCTTCTTTAAACGTTTAGGTCCGCTTGTGTGCCGCTCGCATCGCAAATGGTTAGAAGTAAGACTGAACTAGGTCTATACAACATAGAAGCAGAACCCTCACTGACCTTCTCAAGTGAGGTAGGTTTCATAGTGTGCAACACCTGACTGTCCCAATTGCCATACTACAGGTACTTGGTTGCCATACTACAGTCTTCGCCAACTTAGAATTAGTGAGTTGACAGCGAGGGAAAAACTAGCACATGAGGTGAGGAGCCAATGAGAGCTTGAGATTTTCCCAGACAAAAGGTCGGGCCAACTGGGCAAAGATAAATATCTCTAGTGGAGGGGAGAGGCTCTCTGGATAAAGGCTGCCTCACCCCTACCCACAGACCTAGTGGCTTTATTTTCTCCCCCCAGAAAGGTTGGCCAATCTGTGTGTCACTCAATTTCCCGTGCTGTCAACGCACTAATTCTGAGTTGGCGAAGACTGTACCTGTACTGGCATCGAGGGGGTGTTTTTTTCTATAAAGAATATGGCCCCCATCCACATTGGCTTTGGGGCTAGTTACTCCACTGATTGGGCATGATCAGTAAGTAGTTGGATGGAGACTAACACCTCTAGGTTCGATACTTGAACTGACCCCCAGCTCAATGTCAACCCAGCATTGTTTAAATAAAAAGTTAAGCATCAGCAGGTTTAAGCCTGTAAAACCATTGTCAGTGTGCGCATCTACCATTGGGATCACTAACCCTTTAAAGTAGATGCACCTTGGCAGACGCAAACCCAGGTGCTGGGAAAATAATTAAATAAGAATAAAATAATCTATGATATTTTATTTTTTAATACAAAAAATTAGAGAAATAACTTTAAATTAAAGGAGAAATTAATATTAACGATAATTGAATAAATGATATAACATTGAATTTGAGATAAAACAAAAATTGTTATAATGGTTTAAAATTAATTAAATTTTAAATTGACAAGTGAAATTATTATACGAGCTAATTAAAACGAATGTATTAAATAATATACAGTAGAGACATGATAAGAAGTGTCTCAAGGGGATAAGGGAAACAGTCTTGTTATTGAGTTGCCCTTTTTGTAGAGGGTCATGCTATCAAGGTTATTTTGGCTAGCAATCGTTTTATCGAGGTTATTGGAAGGGGTTTTCAAGTCTAGACTGGTTCAAGGTACCTCATTCCTGTATAGAGCCGCATTATAGAGGTTGACTTCTCAAAACGACTTGTTATAGAGGTTCTGAGTTATGTTGTGAATTGGAAAAAAATCCGTGTTATTAAGGTTGTTTGGATAAAGTAGTCGCGTTATAGAGGTAAATTTAACATTATGCGTTATGGCAATCTCAAGGGGATTTGAAAATTGCACTTGTAATTGGTTGTAGAGGTTGTGGTGTAATTGAGGGTCGTGTAAGCGAGGTTCTACTGTATATTGAAATCGACAAGAACTCAGCTGGGTTGAATTGTGCGATCCTAAGAATGATCAGCAAGTGTTAACAGTGATGTTGTCTCAGAAGTCTGCAATCAACATCAGAATTAATTTAGATTTATTTGACAAGAAGGCTGTACTCTACCGTAGGTGTCTACAGTGGACATCTTGTGGGCCGCTCGCATCGCAAATGGTTAGAAGTAAGACTGAACTAGGTCTATACAACATAGAAGCAGACCCTTACTGACTGACCTTCTGAAGTGAGGTAGGTTTCATAGTGTGCAACATCTGACTGTCCCAATTGGTTGCCAGACAACAGTCTTCGCCAACTTAGAATTAGTGCGTTGACAGCGAGGGAAAAACTAGCACATGAGGTGAGGAGCCAATGAGAGCTTGAGATTTTCCCGGACAAAAGGTCGGGCCAACTAGGCAAAGATAAATATCTCTAGTGGAGGGGTGAGGCCCTCTGGATAAAGGCTGCCTAACCATAGACCTAGTGGCTTTATTTTCTCCACCCAGAAAGGTTGGCCAATCTGTGTGTCACTCAATTTCCCGTGCTGTCAACGCACTAATTCTGAGTTGGCGAAGACTGTACCTGTACTGGCATCGAGGGGGTGTTTTTTTCTATAAAGAATATGCTGACTAGCTCGTCTTTACAACTACTACTATCAATTCAAAAAAATAAAATTAACACAATAAAAGGAGTTTTTATAAATAAAAATAAACACACTAAAGGAATAACCTAGGCATCGTGTGGCTCTATCATTGAAGCAAGCGTAATGCAATAAATATTAAAGAGTTAATCATGATAAGTTGATTTTTAAAGAATATGTTTGAATTAGAGCCATGTAGTGGGGGAGAAGGGTTTTCCAGCTATTCCTTAACTTGCCTACACATCCCGGCCATCCCAATTCAACTCAAAAAATGTATCACTTCGCTACACAAAAACTTCTGCATGCATCGAAGTTGAAATTTTAGATGCATGTGTCAATTATGCTTTACAAGATGTATATGAAGTTTTATTAAAATTGTTACGTTAGAACATAAGTGTTGTTGATGTTTTCTCTTCTTTAAACGTTATTTCCGCTTTAATAGTTTTAACGATATTTAATTTAATTTCTAAATAAATAAAAACACATCATATTTGTAGAAACACATTTATTATTAACAGAATTTATACTTCAATATTAACAATTAAAATTACTTAATTAACATTTCTAACAATTATTGTGACTAAAAATTAGAAAATATTTGTACAAAAAGTTGTTTTCTCCGTGACATTAGTACCAGTAGGTTGTAGCCGGGACTCTGTCCTCTTCTATGCCCATTTTTTTCATTAAATCCATTGCGAAGGTTTTCAGTTCAGGTGTATAAGTTATTTTAGATACTTCACTATCGGTAGTGTCTTTAGGCGATTCTTTGTACGTAGCTTTGGTTTTGTAGTCGTAGGTTTCTTCGGCTTGTTTAGGCACAGGTATGATTCTTCCAGTTCGTACAGACACTCTGACTTTTTCACCGTCTTCGGTGAACCTCCATTCGACCGAAGTCCCTTGGAAATCCGACGGGTCTACGAGACGGATCTCTCTCGTCACCAGAAGAGGTTGTTCCTCTTGGATAACTGTACCGGGGAAAGACGCCGATTTACCCATAACTTTAAGTTTACAGTTCAAACCTTCGACGATAACCCAATTTCGTTCTTGTATCACCTGAGCTACGATACCTTGCTTGCCTTTGTCGGGACCTACAAGTAATTCGACCCTGTCGCCTTTAAAGATAGTCCAATCTTTAATAGGTTCTAAAAACACTTTAGCGTGTCTACGTTCGTTCTCTCTCCAAAAACTTTCGGTCCAGGGTCGGTGAAGGCCGAAATGACGATTCGGTCGCACGATCTTCTTGGGAAGATATTGGGGCAAACCTCGCGGCGTTTTCCATTCGATTCTTTCCAACGAACGTTTAATAAAAGATTCCGGTAAATTAGAATATTTCTTTGTTATATCACCGACACCTGATCTGCTGCATAATATTAAATTTAACCTCATATCGCTTTAAAATAAATATAATTGTCGAACATAGAACTACAATGTACAAAAAACTAAAAAGATAACACGATTTATAACCTTCTTAAAAAAACATAACCTTAACTGGACAATAAAAATGTACAGCTTTTAAAAGAATAAGTAATTTTACATAAAAATTGAATACTTTTTGAGTATACTCAAAGTTTAATTTTTGACGATAATGTTAATAATGATCTAATCAAACTTACCCAAATGAGTGACATTCTTTTGAAATGTACAAGGAACTCTTTCTTGACTCGCAAGTATATCGGATATTGAAAAATAATGACTCCGACTTTTAACAAAAGACATTTTATAGTTTTTTAACTTGATTATTAAATAAATAGAGCTAATAGCTAACAAATAGTAAATAGATTAATAATATACGACAAAGTAAGAATTAAATATTAGACCGAGAAACGAAATCGAGTTGTGAACATTTTTTGGCGGGGAAAGATTATCAGAAAAATTATTCTAATCAAAGATCTACGTAGAACCGGATACACCGGAAGTTTATTATTTACATCTGTTGGTTACTGCATAAGGTTATAATTTCAAATTATAAATACTGCTGTCCACTTTCTCTTTTTCCACAGTTGTTACGTGAATGTCGAACTTTTGCTGAATCTAACAAAATGAATTCCGATAAGGAAAAAAAGCGTGTTACTTTTAGCGATCGTCCGGTTGGTGATGATGTTAAATCAAGTGCTATTAAAATAGTTTTCATATCTTTACTATTAGACTTGTTAGCGTTTACTATTATTTTACCGCTTTTGCCCTCTCTTATGGACTATTATCGTAAGAACGACAGTCCTGACGGTTTGTACACGCGCTGTTTAAATCTAGTCAAACTATTTCAACAATATTTCGGCGCACCAGATCGTTATCATTCTGTTTTATTTGGTGGTAAGTAGGTGTTTTCAAAAGTTTATATTTAGATAAGTAAGAGTACTTACACTGAATTTATATATTACTTTACACGTGATTGCCATCTTCTCGGAGCATCGTTATCCTTTATCTGACATTAGTATTTATGAGCTGTTTTCTAGTGATAAAACAATAGGTAAACAATCATTTTGGGTGTGTCTATCTTATATAATTATCATAGGATTAATCCTAGTTCTTATCTAATGCTTCCACTTAAACATCCAATATTCATTTTTCTGTTATTAAGAGCTCTATAATCTATAATTCTTATTTTTTTAATTGATTCGTTTTAAAAAATGGCTCAAAATTACATTGAGTTTTGAGCTCCAAAATATCATTATTTAAAATTAATGGGAAAATTCCAATTGTAGTTAATCCTTATGATTCCTNGAGTACTCAAAATTCTTTGTCTCTATGGGCTTCTTAAACTATGTAGAATCATTATACTAGAAATTATACAAAAATAATATCTTGGCTGATATTTTACTGGCAAAATGTTCTCAAAATAATATAAATGGTACGATGAAGGGGATTATCCACCTTAGACCTTGCCACACACTGCAGATTAGCTCATTAAACTAACGCTGTCTACAGTCAGATTATCTAAAGTTTTGACTTTTGACAGCGTGGGAAAATCCATGGAGAGCCAATGAGAAGTCAGGGATTTTGAATTCTAGAAGGTCGGGCCAACTAGGCAAACAAAAATGTCACCAGCCCCACCCCTTCTACAGGCCTAGTGGCTTTATTTTTTTCATCATTCAGGTTGGCCAATCTGAGTGTCAAAAGTCAATACTTTAGATAATCTGACTGTAAGCTTCAGATCTCTCAGAGTTGTTCCATTTTTAATAAAACTCCAAAAATGTGAATAGCATACATTTCAATTGTCTTTGCGACCTATACTCATCGTGACACAGTCACCATAGAAGGAATCTGAAACTTCATACTTCAAATCAGTATAATTTTTATGACTTAGTTGAGAGTTGATTTATATGGCTCACCACTATTGATCACATCATACTCGCTTTGGTGGTACAATGTACAAATGTATGATGTGTGAAGTAGCTGGAACTCTCCATCACGAGGCGTAAAAAGGGCCTAAGTGATGGCCTAATTGCAAGGTTTGAACAAGTGGTTCATCCTACCCGTTCTAGTAGGAAGTACTAGACTACTACTACTACTAGTTGAGAGTTGTGTTTTTTTTTTTTATAAATTTCAAGGGTTAAAACTACAGAGATATAGATCACTTACCTGGGTCCATTGAGCAAACCCAGGTTCCTTATATACTCTGAGCAGACTGACTAAAAGTCAGCAGTTCTGTTCGGAGGCAGTCCCTTAAACTCTTCTAAGGGAACTATTGACATTCCAATGGTTTGCCATTTAAGACAAGCCAATGTTGGGCAGCAGCCTAGTTGGTAAGTAGGAGTTTCATCTTAACTCTGCTCAGCTGACAGGTAGGAATTTCAACCAAGCCTAGCAGCTGCAAGAGTCTGTTATAAATCCAGTTATAAGATAACAAGTGCCCCTGTTCCCTGTTAAGGGCCTGTATTGTAACTACATATATGCAAAGGTCCTGAAATAATCATCTTAGATTCTGTTTCTCTGGGAGCAATTTCCCAGGTTCTTTAAAAATCTCTTATCAAAAAAATAAAAATATGTGTGAGGCTCTCACGCATTAGAAATGAAACTTAAGTTATAGAATGCATTGCTCTCTTTAATTTTTTGACGAATTTATTACATATTTCAGGATTAAGAAATGGTTTTGGGAAATTTAATTTAAAAAAAAATATTCGCTAAGGCAACCAAATTTATTCAAATAGAAATATATGCTTACTTTGATTTGCTGGTCTTTAAATAGATATAATACAATTAATTTGTAAAAATGTTACACTTAGACAAGTCTCGAATCGCAAACTTCGTTACACGATTTCACTGTATGAAAAAATCCACTCTACCGCCACCAAAGAAGTTTCACTTTCAAAACTTCTTTAAAGCGGTCCTCACAACAAAGCAAGATATACCTACCATTGGACCATTGGTTCCAGTACGGAAGGAATTACCCTAGAACTTAGCCTGGCTAGTTGATCTACCAATCCATTACCTTCTATCCCTGGAAACCTTCTAAGTCCTGGAAACTATTCTGATTGGACATTCTGTCTTGCCAGATCATTAATAAACCTCTTGCAATCTGCCACTAGTTTTGACAGTCTTTGAGTTTACTTCAATAATTTTAATTTAAAAATGATTTTTTCTGTTTTAGGATTTCTTGGGTCGTTGTTTTCTTTTCTTCAGTTTGTCACATCTCNGAGTACTCAAAATTCTTTGTCTCTATGGGCTTCTTAAACTATGTAGAATCATTATACTAGAAATTATACAAAAATAATATCTTGGCTGATATTTTGCTGGCAAAATGTTCTCAACATAATGTGATTGGGGATTATCTACCTTACACCTTACTAGACATTGCAGATTAGCTCATTAAACTAACATTGTCTAAGCTTATGATCTTAGGCCCTCCGCACATGGAGCAACTCAAAACAAACTTAACTGGAAACTCCAGTCATTTTTGAGTTGACTATGAGTATCAACCTGTGTAATTGAATGGGACACCGCACACGGAGCAACTCATTACAAACTGGGTTTGCTTTCTGTCAACTCAAAAATGACTCGAGTTTCCAGTCGAGTTGAAGTTTTGAGTTGCTCCGTGTGCAGACGGCCTTAGAGTTGTTCCATTTTTAATAATACTCCAAAAATGTGAATAGCTTACCTTTTAATGGTCTTAGGGACCTATACTCATCGTAACACAGTCATCACAGAAGCACTCTGAAACTTCATACTTCAAATCAGCATAATTTTTATTACTTAGTTTTAAGTAGTCAGAGTTTTTTTTTTTTAATTTCAAGGGTTAAAACTCCAGAGATATAGATCACTTAGCTGGGCTCAGTGAGCAAACCCAGGTTAGATGAAGAATTCTCTCTCTGATCCTTATATACTCTGAGCAGACTGACAGACTTACTAAAGGTCAGCAGTTCTGTTCAGAGGCAGTCCCTAAAACTCTTTAAAGGGAACTATTGGCATTCCAATGGTTTGCCATTTAAGACGAGCCAACGTTGGGCAGCAACCTAGTTGGTAAGAAGGAGTTTCACATTAACTCTGCCCACTGACTGGTAGGAATTTCAACCAAGCCTAGCAGCTGCAAGAGTCTGTTATAAAGTCAGTTATAAGATGCCCCAGTTCCCTGTTAAGGGCCAGTATTATAACTAAATAAAAAGGGTTACAAAATAAATATCTTTGATTCTCTCACTCCGGGGGCAATTTCTAGGTTCTTTAAAAACCTCTTAACAAAAATTGCTCTAAAGCGGTCCTCACAACACAGCAAGATATACCTACCATTGATTCCAGGACAGAAGGAATTACATTAAAACACAGCCTGGCTAGTTAATCTACCAATCCATTCCCTTCTATCCCACTATCTCCAGGACACCTTACTGGTTGGACAGCATTCTGTCTTGCCAGATCATTAATAAACCTCTTGCAATCTGCCACTAGTTTTGACAGTCTTTGAGTTTACTTCAATAATTTTAATTTAAAAATGATTTTTTCTGTTTTAGGATTTCTTGGGTCGTTGTTTTCTTTTCTTCAGTTTGTCACATCTCCAATTGGAGGAGCTTTCTCTGATGTTTACGGAAGAAGACCTGTACTTCTTGTGTCCCTCGTATGTTTATACTTGTTAATTATAGTTGTGTATTGTTGCTAGTTTGTGTACCCAGTAAAACATCATCAAAGTGTAGGTATTGTGTATTTTACATTTTAAAAGTTTCATTAATTTTTATTTGTCGTTTTTTTATCTCAGGTTGGTATCACGGTGTCATACCTGCTGTGGTTCTTATCATATGACTTCCGTCTGTTTGTACTGGCTCGTATGATTGGTGGACTGAGCAAGGGAAATGTCAGTCTTATCATGGCTATTATCACTGATGTGTCAACAGTGTCTACCAGAGCGTCAGGCATGGTAACAATTATTTATATACAAAAAATATAATAATAGAAAAAGTATTATTCGGTAGTGGGGGTATGCGCACTACTATCCCTTTCCTTGTCTCTCTGACATTCTTATGTACCTCCTCTCAAGTTCCGTCTTACAGGATTTAACCCTCTTCTTTCCCTCACTCTGTCTACACACAGTTTAATATGTCACTCTCAAGATCCCTCATTTCCCCCTGGACTAACCCTCCTTCTTTCCTAACTCGCTCTTTCATACAGTTTTGTATATCACTCTCACTGAACTCGTTTGTTTACAAAACTTTTTTTAATAATATAGATAGATACGATTAGTTGAAGTTAGAAATTTTGTTCAGAAGTAGCTCTTAACTTTGTTATTGTTTTTATTTGCTGTTACTTTCACCGTCAGATAAATATAAAATTAGGTTTTTACAAGACCTAATGGGGGGATCTTGTAAAAAATGTAAAAAATCTTGTAAAAAGTTGGGGGGATCAAACCCTACCAACCGATACCAAATATGTGCATGTTTGAGGTGTTTACTCGATATCAGATATTTGGGTGTTTGGACTTAAGTTTCAGACAATAAGATGTCAACTTATCTTCTAATATCTTCTTTGTGTAAACGTCTAGATTATTTCTAAAGATAACTCCATTGAGAAATAGCTGGATAGTTTATAGCTTTAGCTTTTGCAGCCTGTTTAACACAACTTTCAGGGGAAACCCAATTTGACATTGAGTATCTTCTGAATTTTTGAACCTGTTATAAAGATCTTTCTTTAGTAAAACAATGGAAGTTGCTCATGATATGTCATTAGAAATTGTAGCCAGGGATTCATTAAATTCCTGATAAGATATCTTCCAGAAGATCTAGATATACTGTTTTTGTTTTACGGATTTGTAAGTCTATAATTAAATTTACCTTTGTCTACTATTTGTTGGGTAATTCTGTTTATAGGCAGACCAATGTAATTTTAGCAAGAGCTATGTCCGATCTGTCTACCTTGAGAGACATAATTTGGCTCTTTGCCTTGTTTGGGGTTACCATTTTATTATTAACCTTATCTATTTATTTTTTTAATTTAGGAATTACATAATATATCATATTTAATTGTTATCTTTTGATGAAGAATTTCTGATATATTTTTTGTTATTTCATACCTATTATTATTATTTTACTTTGTGGCAATTAAAACTTCCATAAAGACTGTTTAGTCATTAAACCTTTTACTTATCAATTTTTTATTGTACATTTTTTATGATAAATGTAATAAGTGTATTTATTTTTTTTTTTAAATGTAATAATCTATTTTTAAAGTTATATTTAATTAGCTCATATAAGTCTTAAATTAAAAAAGTTTATTATTTCTAGTTATTTTTATTATTCTTCTTTAATTATTATTATAATTTCTTTGCTTTTACAACAAATATTTATAATCTACCTTTATTTATTTATAATTATTTTATTTTGCCAATATTTTACCCATTTACATTACATGTGGATTTGACTGACATTTTCCTCGACCCTAGGTGGTCCTTTAAAATTCATGAATCCACACACACCATTTTCATGGTGGCTGATGATGTCAAAACAAGACATATTTTATTTAATAAAACATTTTTACATTTAATAAAATTCAATTTTTAAATTTTTGGTAGTTTTATTACCACGGAAAGATTAAATTTTAAATAATCCAAATTACAATNCATAGTTGAAAGCACAAGTAATAACATTACGTAAAATATAAATAAATAAAAACTTAAAAGAAGGAATACTGATTCTATAATAACTGGTAGAAATCAAATTGACCTCCTAAATAAGCTTTGTTTGTATTTTAACATTTAGACTTGGGACACCCTGCAAATATAATAGATAATAATAAGTGTGGAACAGTAAATTAGAAAATGTACGGTACGTGGCTGCAGCTGTAGAAAATCCTTCTCTAGCTAAAAAGTTTTACCTAGCTGAAACTGGCCTAGACCAAATGCTAGAGCAGACTAGGTGCCTTCACGAATAAATCAGACACCACAGTATTAGTTAGACCGAAGTGGGGGTAGTCTAGCACCCGTTCTAGGCAGTGTCTGTACTGCTACACTTGATCTACACACCCACTCTAGCAACAAGTGTCCCCATGTATACTGGTCTTTTAGTCCGTAGGGGTTCTCTGCCATATTGCTCAGATCTGTGAGTCAAGAGCTGTTCAGGGACATAGATATGACCCTACCCTTTGATTCCCTGATTTATATAGCTCACTAAATGATCACACCATACTCGCTTTGGCAGTACAATATGCAGTATGATGTGTGATTTTGCTGGAACTCTCCACTATTGGGCTTGTAAAATGGGCCTGAAATAAGGCCTGAAAAGTGGTTCGTCCTACTCGTCTAGTACTAGTAATAGGTCCTGCTACTACTAAGATATTTGTAACTGATAGTCCACTAACTTCACATTTAAACTTCAGTTATTTGAGTTCGTATTTGTATTTTATTGTACCATTTTGTTCTATTATGTTGCAGGCTCTGGTCGGGATAGCTTTTTCATTGGGTTTTCTGATTGGTCCAATGATCGGTGCTTGTTTTGCTCGATGGGCGCACGCTACTAACTATACTCACTGGTTTCACTTCCCTGCGCTATTTGCTCTCATACTCGCCATATCTGACGTCGTCTTTGTCTACATCAAATTCCGTGAAACTTTGCCCAAGGTATGGTCTTTTTTCTTTTATGAATATCTTGATGCTCGTATCTCTAAACTTATTGTGTTTATTTCTATGATATATATTATACTGTTAGATTCTGGTTATTAGTAAATAATAATATCAAATTAGATAGAGGTAATCGACAGTGGGAATCGTCATGTATTGGAGGTTCTTGAGTGTGGTACATAATGGCCGAACCACCAGGATTCCCTACTGGATCAGGCGCTCTCTCTTGTATGGCTTAAAGGCAGAGTAAGTGGACCCTGCGCTTCTGTGAGATGGAAGGGTCAGAATGCCGAACGTGGGAACAGTCAGTCTAGTTCTGGTAGAGTACAACCGCCTGAACTAGCTGCTATTTTTCTTGAACCTTTCAATACGATTAGAAGATATTTTATTAATTAAATACTACTCATGCATTTCTGTGGAGTACAGAGAGGTCTTCCTCTCCTTCCTTTATCTAAAGGCTAATAACTATAGCACTCTCAAGTCCCCTTGTGAGAAGGGAGGGGAGGGTGTTATAGGTTTATTCTAACTTTGTTTAGCAAACAGTTTGGTCCATATTTTTTTTCTCTGAACTGGTTTGTTTACAAAACATTTGTGATTGCCCTTTTTATTAAGATTCTCCATCTTTCTGTGAATTGGTCTCAAGAATCACTGACTAGGTTAATTCATCATAAACCTGACCTTATAGAGTAAACTGACTTAGCTTTAAATCNTTATATATTTTCTCAATTCAATAATTTCTATAGAAATTTCAACTAAATTAAATAATTTTTTGCAAATGGCTGATTATTATACAGTCGATGATGATTATGATTACAGTTGATGATGATTATCATCAGGGCAAGTTTCCGCTTTCTCAGTCGAGGCTCAAAATTATATTACAAGATTTGATGACAAATTAAGTTACATAAAAGAGTGTAAAAAGAAAATATCATATTAAATTAAAAGAAAGAAAGAAAAATTATACATAATGTTTATAATAATAAAGAAATGTTAAAGATTGTCTTTAAAAACTCTAATCAATCATCAATCAGTTGCATTCAAATTTTTGTTTTTCACATTAATGATATTAAATTTGCTAAAAACGAATAAAATTTGACCTTTTAATTTTAACTGTAGACACTTGCCTTAATTAGAGATAATAGCTATCTATCTCACAAAGAAATAATAACTATCTATACTAGTCTAATTATTTACTTCCTATTTTGGGTGTATGAGAATATTAATCAGTTTAATTAATACAAATATTTGCAGTTTTAATGTAATATATCTGTAATGTAATGTATATCTGCTTAAAATATGATAAAGTGCATTAATTTGTATTTCTTATCAAACTGATAGTTTTATATTTTGTAAAAATGCATTATAAGCGGATAGTTTTTTTTATGTCATATGATAAAATTGCTGGTTCCTGTTGTTTGCTGCAGAGTTTGTTTTTTAAATTATTTTAATGGGTTCATAAACTACCATTTATTTATTTATTTTTTAAGTTATTTTACCAAGCAAGAATTTTTACTAAGCAAAAGAATATTTAGATGTCACAGTTTCCTAAATCTACCACATAAAATTAACCACTTTCCACCAATATTTTTAGGGTTTTGTAGATACTTCTCAAAACCCTTATGCCGAGGGTGATGTGTCCGTCTGTCCGTCGCTCTTTGGTTCATAGGGCCCGAACCGTTCAAGCGAAAGTGCTGAAATTTGGAACCCTGGTGCAACTTTTTGACCCAACCAGAGGAAAAATATACAGAAGTCCATAATTAGATTTGCGCATGCGCAATTCAAAAAAATGTGGTAAACTCAAAAATTTACATTTTTTT
>KZ652975.1:36102-48815 GCA_001010745.2 Gerris buenoi
TTTTTTTTTTTTTTTTTTTTGACAAAGGAACACGAGTGAAGTATTCATATACTTCATTGTAACTCCTGCTAGTTATAATAATAATAATAATAATGTAAATCTCGTCTAGAGCTGCCTCACGACCAGGAAACTAAAAGACTTAAGTCTCCTGTCATCCTCCCACAACCACGACTTGAGTTGCTTGTATAACCATCTTGTCTGAGGTTTGATTAGGAAGTAGTCAGTTTTCAAAGGCAATAGAATGAGTAAATGCCAGTGCAATCTTTATCGTTGTGTATCCACCTCCCCAAACAATGTCTAGTGCTTCTAGTAGCCATGAGAATAATATTATTCAGTATTATTATTATTATTATTATTTTTTTTTTTTAAACATTTATTGACTATTGCAACTACAATTTATTATTGTTATAACTGTAGGGCTCGGATCGATATGCTCGATAAAATCTCCAGATATGCTCGAAAACCACATGTTTTATGCTCGATAGATATGCTCGAAAAACCCATTGTATGCTCGAAAAAAACCATAATATGCTGTTAAATATGCAGAATATGTTCGAAAAACGTTGTTTAAAACTATAGAGCGAGGACAGTGAAATAAAAAAAAAAAAATCTACAACTTATCTTCATATACGAGTATTATTTTCAAATTGTATGTATGATACACGGCTATATCCACAAGTTTCAAGTATATGTATGAGAAGTTTTATGTACAAGTTACAGTTTGTTTACATAAACTGTACAATGTTCAGTATTAGGTGAGTCAATGAAGTAGATTGGTATTGGTCTGTACATCAAGATTTTTTCTATATTTTCACTTTTAAGTGATGTTCTTAAATCGGCCAATAAAATCTTTAGACGTCAATTACAAATACTTAACTTATGCTGCATCTTGTGCAGAGTAGATTGGAAAATCGTCTGTCATTGCTGACCTCAGAAATGACGCTCATGCAGGCTTTTATGAAAGTCTAGCATGACATCACGTCCTTCATTCAAAGGCATGAAGACGAATGGGGGGAGGGGGAATTTTAATAAAAATAAACTATTTAGACAGAAAACCACAAGAATATGCATTTATATGCTTTTCTGAAGACAGCCGTTTTATGCATTTATATGCTCGATAAATTTAAATTCTGTTGGTCGCAGAGAGGTGAAAAAACCACCAAAAGGCTTCTTTCAATGAGTACTATTCAGGAAAAAAATATGCAAATATGCTCAAGTCCTAGCCCTAGTTATAAGCAATAATGATCAGTGTATAATAGTGGCTTGACATTGGCAGATATAAGACAGCTATCCAGTGATGGAACTTATTGGCTGTGATTATAATTCATTAATTTACATAGCTTATTAGGTTTTTAGGTTAGTAAGTCACGAGGCCATTGCTGCTTCAGGCAACTGGGAGGGTTATCAGGAATGGTTTTGGATAAGAAGAATTGTGTGGAAGGAAACTGACTGGTGAAAGGATCTGTAGCGGGAAATGGCTAGGTCTCGGACGAATGGGATCTTGAGATCGTTGTATAACGTTTGGTTGGAGACCTAGTAGGGTGCATTTACTATGGTTCTGAGGATCTTTGATTGTAAGGAATGNTTTATTCAACAAAGAAAACATTGCATTTCTTTATTAAACGAATTTAATACAGATATAAAACAATATAAATTATTTAAAGCAATTAATAATCACTTTTAAAGTAATAAAAAATATAAAGTTCAACAAAAGCTAAACAAAAGTAGGTAAACAAAGCATCATAGAATGACTCGTAATACAGCAGGGAGTTTAAAAGCAGTGCTGCCAACCTGATTTCAACAAATGCACTACGTTTGCTATTCATTTTCTACTATTTACAAAATAATTAGGTTGGCAAACGTGGATTATAATCCCGTTTTCACATTATTTCCCTGTTTTTACATTATTTCCCTGTTTTAAGAACAGGGATGAAAAAACCTACATTATTACCTATAAACTAGTCCTGAAAAGTTACTTTTCGTCCCTACTGGAGATAAAAAAACATCTTTGTTGGTTAATTAAAAATAATCTAATGAAAACCACAAATAACAATAATAGATATAGTTATTTAACTGCTAACTAACTAATAATTTTTAAGCCTTATAACATCTATGAAAAATACTTATTAACATCTATAAAATTTACTTATTAATTTGTTGATTAAGTTTTATACTTAACAAAATGATCAAATTACGTAATTAAAGTTTTTTTTCTGTTAATTATTTCTATGTTAATTATTCTCTATATTTCCTTGTCATCTTTTATATGATTATAATATGTTAATATATCTTTATGAAATATGTAAGTAATATTATGTAAGACATATGATATGTCTTGTCTGATGAAACATGACATATGATATGCGTTGTCTGATGAAACATGACTTATGATATGTGTTGTCTGATGAAACAAGACTTATGATATGTGTTGTCTGATGAAACAAGACTTATGATATGTCGTGTTGTCTGATGAAACAAGACTTATGATATGTGTTGTCTGATGAAACAAGACTTATGATATGTGTTGTCTGATGAAACAAGACTTATGATATGTCTTGCCTGATAAAGCAAGACTTATGATATGTGTTTCCTGATAAAGCAAGACTTATGATATCTTGTCTGATGAAACAATACTTATTATATGTGTTGTCTGATGAAACATGCTTATGATATGTGTTGTATGATAAGTCTTTTGATGCTAACTGAACTTAAAATTGATAAAATGTGAGTAATATTAACATTTTTATTTATATTTTTATTAAAACATTTCAAGATTAATGAGGAACAGCACAATATACTAAATCCTTTTGACTTGCCTTTAGCCTTAATTGTATTTATTTTATGTTTTTTTATTGCTTCCGAGCTTAGCTGCTTTAGCATTGTGTTCACTTTTGAGAACGAAAAACTTTTATGTCTCCGATTTTAAAAATTCCAAGACAGAAATCAGTTTCAGACATCAGGGAACATTTTTGGTCTTGTGTCTGTCTTTCTGTCTGTCGGTCTGTGTGTCATCGAATTTTGAAACGTCCGATGATAATTTGAGTAATTCTTCACGGATTTTAATTAAATTTGGTAGACATGTTCATTTTACCAATGCCCAGGACGAGTTCGTTGGACAACGTTATCCGTCCAAGCGTTCATACGTAACGCTCTCGTAAACGTGAATTTCAAATTTCAAATTGGAATTTTAGGCCCGGAAAAAAATCAAACTTCATCTATTCAATGAGGCAAACATTTTTTTTCAAATACAATTTTTTATTAAAGCCAACAGCGTCACCGCTATGAAGTGTTAAAGATTGCTAAAACTATTAATAGTTTTTAGACAATAAACAATATAACAATGTTAATGTGTTATTATAACAAAAAGTACATGATAGGATGCGAGGAAGCTATGTGCCACACTAATTGGCAGTCTATTTATTATTATTATTTTTATTTTTTTCATGCATCTATTTCGTATCTAACAACTTATGCGCTCATACTGTTTTATCTACAAGACTTAATAAAACTAAAAGAGTTTACACATTGAGTTTTATTTACTAAGTATTAGGAGAGGGAATGTTAGCGAAATTAGTCATAGTCAAATAAAACATGATATGACATTGACATTGAGCGATGATATGACATTGACATTGTTGTATGACTTATATTTATATAATGTGACAGTTTAGTTTTGTATTTAATAAATGATATTACGAACGAAGTGTGAACATATCAAAACAGAGTGTGACAGTTTTTACTAACGTTCCGCTAAATTCATTAGCATCATCAGAGCACATAACAAAATATAAAATAAAAATAATATAAAAACATAGATGCACAAGTCATGTTATGATAGAATGATTCAGAGACTAGGAAAGGGAAAGTTTTGATAGTTAGGCCGAACAAGAATAATAATTCTAACTTATAACTACAAATGTAATACTGAAATGTAATCATTATCATTATAAAACTATCTTTTGACTAGAAATTCAACAGTGAAATATAAACTAAATTGAAACTGTAGAAATTCAATGAATTCAATAATAATATAGAGGTATATAGTATAAGTTATAATATATCATCTACATATTTGTAAATCAGTGGTATTTCAACGGCAATTTGAGGAGGGGAAACTTTGAGTAATTTGGTTAGGACTAAATCAGCTAGTACAGGACCTAAACGAACCACCCATTGCTGTACCAAAGATTTGTGTATAATATTAATTTTTATACGAAAAACATCTGATGTACACAACAAAGTTTTAACGATTATATATTTGTAAAATGTTTTAAGGTGCGCAATTTTTTCTTTGGATATTTCTACTAGGCTACTATTTTTATTATGACGACTGATGATGCCAATTGTGATGACGATGCCAATCGTGACTGATGATGCCAATGATCACTTTCCTCCCCCAAAGTAAAACTTTTAGACAATATTTTAGTAAAAAAAATTATATAATGTAGGAAATATAATTTTTTTTTTACCGAAGAAACCCTTTTAGTACCTTGCTGGCAAGTATAGGATTTTTTTAGTTCTTTTAACTTTAACAAATCAGATTTATAACTTTAAATAAAATAGAATCTTTTAAATTGCCTTTTATAATTGATTTATCCTTTGAAATAAGGGATAATTTTTCTCTTGGAGTTCCATAATTAGTAGGATAGTGTGACAAAAATATGATATATTATAAAATATACCATATCGTGCATTAACGAGACTGGAAAATAGATAGGTTTAAGAGGAAAAAAATAGTTATCTGGGATAAGAGCGAATATCATGAATGTTGCACGAGGCAAATAAACTGAGGATTATCTGATTTTCCAAAATTAGCCAGCCACTTGNTTGTGTGGAAGGAAACTGACTGGTGAAAGGATCTGTAGCGGGAAATGGCTAGGTCTCGGACGAATGGGATCTTGAGATCGTTGTATAACGTTTGGTTGGAGACCTAGTAGGGTGCATTTACTATGGTTCTGAGGATCTTTGATTGTAAGGAATGGATGCGGTAGGAATTAGAACTTTTGGTGCTGCCTCATAATTCAATGTCATATGTCCATGTCCAAGCAGGTTTGAGTATTGCGTTGTATATGAGTACTTTGTTTTGTGTGTTGAGTTTTGATTTTTTGTTGAGGAATCTCTGTAGTAGTTTATATCGTGTGTAGATGCGTTTGCGTATTGTTGCTGTAAGGTGTGCCTATGTAAGCAGTACGGAAATTTTTATGGGTGGAAAGGATGCATTTATCATCTGCGAAGGAAGCAAGGATGGTGGATGGGTGTACTACCATTAAAGAAGGAGAAAAATGAGATTGCTTTGGGTGCATCTCTACATCAAAAAGAACAACAATAGTAATTATTTGTTGCTGCAAAGGAATCACAGGAATCGGATTAAAAATTCCTTAAAACCTGTAATTATACAAGATGGGAAACTTTTAAATTCTGCACAATTTTTAAATGAAATACTTGTTCACTCATTATGGCATGGAGTTAAACAAGACACGTTTGGTAGGAAACTGAGAGACTAGGAGACCAGAATGCAGAGTCACCTGGTTTCTGAGTAGCAGCGTCTCTGAGATGCTAGTACTGGAGTGCCCAGTATGAGTAGCTCACCTAATTACACATGCTGAGTCTCTTAGTTGCCATGTCTCCTAGTTTTGAGGATATTTGCGTTTCCCCATGTGAATGAGGCCTTAGTGAAACGGAGTTCCAACCAAATTTGCTCAACCATACAGCAAAATAACAGGAAATAGAAAAAACCTCACTTACCTGTCACTGTAATCTACACAAGTTTCAGCTTTCTTGGTTAAGCTAGACGGGAAAAGGTCAAAATAGATTACATGATATGAGGAGCCTATACTCATGTCATTATACTTTGTAAATCTAACAGCTCAGATTGGCCAACCTATGTAAGGGAAAAAATAAAATCCCTAGGCGGTTATCTTAAGGTTATCCAGTGTTGCTTTTGTTTGTCTAGTTGGCCCGCCAAAATCTCGAGTTCTCATTGGTTCCCCTCCCGTTTTTTTTTTCGATTTTCCCGCGCTGTCAGAATAAAGAAGTATATAGTGGCTATGGCGCGGCATTCGGGTGGTCTTATTACGCCTGGTGTATCTCTCTCTAAAAAAAAACCCTGTTTACGGTTTTTCTTTTTTTAAGGGGGAAAAAAATCGTGAAATTTGTTCACTCGCGTATCCCGAAAACGGAGGTCTGCAGTGGTCCTGACCTCACACAAATTTCATCCCAAACGCTCTTATTCAGGATCGTAGAAGGGCATGGGGCTTTGAGTAGGGCAACATAAAAGAGTATTTAAAGTCGATAATAATCCACATAGTGGAATAAAATATAAACAATAAAATATATATTATTTGTAAACAATACAATTATTTTAAAGGTAATACAACATAAGTAAGAATTTTATTGAAAAAGTAAAACATAATTTAAATTTTTATTAATCACTTCTAACAATTATAATTTTATAAATACTTATATTTAAATAATTTTTTTTACAATGTTTTCTTAACTTGATATGTAAAGAAAACAAAATTACTTTGTTATATTTTTTCATTTATTTTTTCATTATTTTATTTTTAATTGATATTATATTTGGATATGATAACGAGACCAAAAGTTTTTTGAATAAATTTAAACTTAATTTTTAAGTTTTTGGTAGTATTCATACTACGGAGAGTTAAAATTTTAAATTAAATCAAGTTATAATTATTATTAACAATGGGAAATAGACAGAGAAAAACAGACCCCGGCACTGGGACTCGAACCACGGGCCTCTATATTACCGTTACAGTGCTCTAACTTTAGAGTTTGTTTGTTTGTGTTTGTCTTTAGAGATTGTTAATAATAATTATAACTTGATTTAATATAAATTTAAACTTGATGCAAGGAATGGGCGTACAGAAATAAATTTCAAATTTTAACTCACCAAAATATAATTTAGTATGTAAACGATCTTAGCTATCAAAGTCCCTATATAATAACAAACAAATAAAATAAAAACTTTTTTTTTTTCAATTTCCGATGACAAAAGAAATTAAGTAAGCTGAGGAATGTTAACCCAAAATTGATAATATAATTAAATTATCAATAATTATTAATGGTCACAACATATAAAAACCTAATAAATATAAATCTAACAAAATCATACAACAGTAAACTATTTGATAAGAAGTAAAATTTAATTTCGATTTTAATAATTAAAATTATTTACTTGGAGTCAATTAATATGAAAATTATACCTCCAACATAGCATTTAGTTGTTACGCGTTTTAACAAACTTTCATGTAATTATTATAAACATTAATTTATTAATTTTTATTAATTTAATTTATTTACTTTTATTTAATTATAGAAATATTAAATTGAATACAACAAATAAATTAATCAAATATAAGGCAATTTTTTTTACTTTATATTATATACATAATTTGGTATCATTTACAATTTTTTTTAAACGAATTTCCAGATTTTGACACTACGGAATTATGTTAGATGTGTGTGATATATAGATAGAATTAATATATAGATAGGAAGTTATTAAAAATTATGGATGGAATAGTAGATAGTTAAGAAAAGTTATTTTTTATGTAGATTAAGAAGTATAGATTGAATGGAAAGAACGTTAAGAATATAGACAGGGGACAGAATAGGCGATTAAGAAGATATATAAATAAAAAGCTGATAATATAGATAAATATGAAGTTTACCAGATAGATAAATCGGTAGATTAACAATATGGTTATAAGATCTAAAAAGATAGAAAGTTAGGCACAATAGATAAAATGATTATTGAAAATTTTATCAAAATGTTTCATAAAAATAACTTCTCTTGGCGAGGAATCGAACCCGGTCTCTCTCCGTCTATGATTAATGCTATTTTCTCAGGAACTAGATTTTTCCCAGGAAAACGGCTTATATCGTTTGATTTTTATTTAAATTGACTAAATTGTAGATTTTTATTCTCCGAGTTTTTTGGGGGTCGCGCCCCCAAATTTTAAGCTAAAATTCATTTCTCGATTTAGCCTCTGGGTTATGATTTTTGCTGAAGATGTATGCCAAATTTTGTCAAAATCGGCCCAGTAGTTTAGGGTCTACGCTTCTGCACAGACAGACATTTTTTAAAAAACATTTTTAGGACTCAGGGGACCTTGCAACGTGTAAATCCAACAAAATCGAATTTTTGCGGCATCACAATACTTTCTCTTTGCATGAGAAAGTAATAAAAAGAAATACAGGATGCTTCAGATAAACCCGCCATTTTCAAATTGAATAATCATCATGGAATGAAGGTAATAATAATAATGTTCAGAAACCGGCGCGGCGATACGCCTTCAAAATCTAAAAATAACGGGACTTATGGCAACCTTATAGAATAGGCTAATACTTATTAGAATAATAGATAGAATATTAAAGGTAGATAGATAGAGAAGTAGAATATAGATAGGATAGGTAAAAATATAATTACATAGGTAAGAATACATAGAATTGTGAGCGACAATAGATTGAATCAATGTAAAAGTAATAGAATCATATTACAGAATTTATAATCCTTTCGAAATTAAATTAAATCCATAGAAGTGAGACGGAATAGATAGATTGTTAAAGATACGCTGTAAAATATCGTTGATAATATTTATAATTATTAAGTTAAAAAAATCGTTAGCTATTCTGTCTTATTACTTTTTTTTTGTTTAATTACCTGATAAATCTTTATTTAATTAATATTTAAAGATATTAATTTACTTTATCCTAAAAATTTAAAAATAATATTAGAATTAATAATAGTACAAAGAATATTCTTATAGTTTAAATCAACACACTCTTTGTTTTTAATATTACACATATTAAAATTAATAATATATTTCGTTAAAAATATCTTATATTTAACTAAACATCTATCATTAATAAAATATAGTATTATTAATTTATTTAAAAAAAAGGAAAAACAAAATTGAAGTATAAAAAAGTTTTTAATTTGGTGAAAATCGAAGGATGAGGGCTAACGCAGAAAAGGCGATGGCCATGTGGTAACCTCTTCCTAGACCTTCGCTACCTGTAACAATTCACATTATTATGGTGAGGTTAGTCCAAAATTTAAGTTAGGGGGGTATAGTTATAGTAGCTCTCAGGGAGAAGGGGGGTTTGGGTGCCCCACAGACCCCCAAAAACCAACTCACTAATTGTTAGCATCTTCAAAAAAGCAAATTTCACCTTAAAACGGTTGTATTTCTACATTTTCTTGGATTTTGTTTCTTAAAATATCTGAAACTCTTCCTTTAGAACTTATATGTTGTCATAAGAAAGTTTATTTTATTTGGAGAAAAATGAAGAATTTAAAAAATAAAGTCACTGAGCCAGTATTTTGGCACCCTTTTGTCTAGTTCAGTTTAAATTTAAAATATAGTTTTATCTCCAGAATGGAGAAAAAGTTTCTCTTTGCACTCAGGTTGAACAGGTAGTAATAAGAAAATAATGAAAGTTCACGATTCCCTTCAGTGTTACCCCGGATAAAGCGGAAGTAAATAGGATTGGCAATACTTCCGCACCTACCAGCTGATTCTCACATATCATTTTAGTTCTAGTATTGAATTTAAAATATTTCATTACAATTACTATATAGGCAATTTAATTTTAACATGATTACACTTATTTAGTTGCTAGTTTTAGTGAAATTTACGACAAATATTTGTGGATACATTCTTTCTATGGAAAACAAATTAAGACTTAATTCCTAGATACGTAAATATCTATTAATTTTTACTGTCAGATATAAAAACATTTATAGGCTATTCTGCAGTGGTTTATACAGTTTAGAATAGCTTGGGTGTTTATACACTTAAGAGAGTACACCCCTTTATCAAAACAGTACATTTGTAAGGTAATATTTATATATGTATACATTTGAGAGATCATATCTGTTTGATTTATACATTTGAGAGATTATATCAGTTTGATTTATACATTTGAGAGATTATATTCCTTTGTCAAAAGTTAAAATAAAATAAAAAGCTGATAATATAGATAAATATGAAGTTTACCAGATAGATAAATCGGTAGATTAACAATATGGTTATAAGATCTAAAAAGATAGAAAGTTAGGCACAATAGATAAAATGATTATTGAAAATTTTATCAAAATGTTTCATAAAAATAACTTCTCTTGGCGAGGAATCGAACCCGGTCTCTCTCCGTCTATGATTAATGCTATTTTCTCAGGAACTAGATTTTTCCCAGGAAAACGGCTTATATCGTTTGATTTTTATTTAAATTGACTAAATTGTAGATTTTTATTCTCCGAGTTTTTTGGGGGTCGCGCCCCCAAATTTTAAGCTAAAATTCATTTCTCGATTTAGCCTCTGGGTTATGATTTTTGCTGAAGATGTATGCCAAATTTTGTCAAAATCGGCCCAGTAGTTTAGGGTCTACGCTTCTGCACAGACATTTTTTAAAAAACATTTTTAGGACTCAGGGGACCTTGCAACGTGTAAATCCAACAAAATCGAATTTTTGCGGCATCACAATACTTTCTCTTTGCATGAGAAAGTAATAAAAAGAAATACAGGATGCTTCAGATAAACCCGCCATTTTCAAATTGAATAATCATCATGGAATGAAGGTAATAATAATAATGTTCAGAAACCGGGGCGGCGATACGCCTTCAAAATCTAAAAATAACGGGACTTATGGCAACCTTATAGAATAGGCTAATACTTATTAGAATAATAGATAGAATATTAAAGGTAGATAGATAGAGAAGTAGAATATAGATAGGATAGGTAAAAATATAATTACATAAGTAAGAATACATAGAATTGTGAGCGACAATAGATTGAATCAATGTAAAAGTAATAGAATCATATTACAGAATTTATAATCCTTTCGAAATTAAATTAAATCTATAGAAGTGAGACGAAATAGATAGATTGTTAAAGATACGCTGTAAAATATCGTTGATAATATTTATAATTATTAAGTTAAAAAAATCGTTAGCTATTCTGTCTTATTACTTTTTTTTTGTTTAATTACCTGATAAATCTTTATTTAATTAATATTTAAAGATATTAATTTACTTTATCCTAAAAATTTAAAAATAATATTAGAATTAATAATAGTACAAAGAATATTCTTATAGTTTAAATCAACACACTCTTTGTTTTTAATATTACACATATTAAAATTAATAATATATTTCGTTAAAAATATCTTATATTTAACTAAACATCTATCATTAATAAAATATAGTATTATTAATTTATTTAAAAAAAAGGAAAAACAAAATTGAAGTATAAAAAAGTTTTTAATTTGGTGAAAATCGAAGGATGAGGGCTAACGCAGAAAAGGCGATGGCCATGTGGTAACCTCTTCCTAGACCTTCGCTACCTGTAACAATTCACATTATTATGGTGAGGTTAGTCCAAAATTTAAGTTAGGGGGGTATAGTTATAGTAGCCCTCAGGGAGAAGGGGGGTTTGGGTGCCCCACAGACCCCCAAAAACCAACTCACTAATTGTTAGCATCTTCAAAAAAGCAAATTTCACCTTAAAACGGTTGTATTTCTACATTTTCTTGGATTTTGTTTCTTAAAGTATCTGAAACTCTTCCTTTAGAACTTANGTTATCTATTTGTGTTCTTTGTTCTTTATTTAGAAAATAGTTTATTTTCTGTTTTCTAATCTTTGGTTAAATAAAGACTTGTTGTTTTAATCCGTGGATTAATTGAAATAGATCAATCAGTGCAATTATAACATTTGTGGTCGAGCAGGGTTGCACTTTGTGGTTTAGACCTATATTTCTAAACATAGAGTGAATACTCAGATAAAATGCTAAATGCCTGACATATTTCCTCTTTGTTCCCACTAGTTTTCTTACTGTGTTTAAGTTAAATTCACAACATAGAACTCGGTTTCTTGTAGAGTGAGATAAGGCGACGGTCGATAACTCGGTATGTAATGAAGTCAGACCGGGGCAGTTGATTACTTCGCCCTATCACGCACTTGGAAAACACAAAAGACTCCGTGCTAACTCCAAGGTTCGGTAACGCCTTGTTGGACAAATTTTCTCTCCCGGTCGAATCAAGTGGAAAAAACTTAAGGACGGCCTAAATTTCACCTGCCCTTTCTTTTAGCTCTGAGCTTTCAGTTATTTTCTCATTAGATTCGTTTTCCACGGTCTTGTCATGAAGTGATTTATGTCGTATTTTTCCTTCTGCCCTCTTAATTTTAGGGTCATTAACCACAATGTCTGATGTCCTCTATAACTTCTTAGCATGGTTTAAAACTTGATATTAACTTTGTGTAGGTCAAAAGTTATTTAAATTAGTATTTCCTCATTTTTTTATTTTGCTTTTCTCATGTTGAAGCAGTTGACGATTTTTTTTTTTCAGGATTAAGAAATGATTGTGTGGAATTTAATTGAAAAATAAACACAACAAATCTATCTAACAACAAATATTATTTCATTAAGAAAGACTCGAATTAAATCATAAATAAACTGAAATGAAAAGAAAGCAACTAGTTATTGTTGCAGCAATATCTAATAAATCCAAATAATAATCACCTGAGAGGGGAGGGAATAACTTGATGAAATGTGTGAAAAGGGGGCAAAAAATATCCCTCTTCACCCTTCCATCGATATAAAGTACCTCCACTAAACACGAAGCCCTCCTCAAGTTTTCACTAGTTGCTTTCCCCTCCTATATACTTACAGTAAAAACCTATATATATATA
>KZ652975.1:62415-76350 GCA_001010745.2 Gerris buenoi
TATTCATTATACACTATTATGCATTTAGTCAATTAAATATGCATTTTTTCCTTTGTAAATGAAACACACGTGACTTAGTAATTAATTATTTTAAAACACACACAGTGATATTTTTTGCATTCCTTATTATGTTAAGGTTTTTTCTTTGAAACAGTGAAGTAAATGTGTGTAATTAAATAAATGGCAAAATTAAAATAAAATTAATATTAATAATAATATTATTAAATTAATATTAATAATAATATTATTAAATTAATATTAATAATAATATGTATATTAATGTTATCATACAGAATTTTATTTATTTATTTATTTATTTTAACCTGTATATGTGTAGTAATCGTATTTTTTTTAGAGAGTTGGGCCGGAGTAGGGGGGGGGGGGCATGCCCCCCTGCCCCTCTCGCTACGCCCACGGATAGACACACACACACAGACAGATAGGCAGACATCCAGCTAACAATCACTGAAATCGTCTCATCAACACCCAATATAGATAATTCCGATGAAATCTTGGTGTGGAATATATTGATTCTATTAATTAATTATTTTAGCCCAATGAATTAATTTACACGCTCTTGAAGGAGCCCCAGTAATTAAGTCAACTAAGTCATGCTCCCTTTATCCATTTTAATTATCTCTGGTATTATTTGAAAATTTACCCACGTCACGACTAAATTTAAAACCCCATGTCTCTAGAGCAGGGGTTCCCAAACGTTTTTGGTGGCGTACCACTTAATGCGTCTTGAATTTGTATGTACCACTGATATATACAGGAATATCCAGGACTTTTTTTTTTTTTTTTACAGAAGAAACGGGTCCGGGGGCCTTCCGCCCAGAAAAAATTTGAGTTTTTAAGGTTCAAAAACGTAGGGTATCACATTTTTTTATAATGCAAAACATTTTTAAATTTATGTTGTACCAGACCTACGTACTACGTACTCTATCATTATTTTTTACTGGTCTTATATTACTTCGCTTTTTAAGTTTCATTGTACACCTATAACCCCNATGCGCAATGAGTACAACTACGAAAAGAATCGCTTTCTACGCATCTAAATAGAGATCAATCATAGATAAACTATATTCCGTATCAATCGTAGATAAAATATATTTCTTATCATTTAAAATTAATATTAATAATAATATGTATTTGAAAAAAAGAAAAAAAAAAAAAAAAAGTTATTTCGTATAGATATTAATCAATTGGTGATTAAATACTCTTTTTTATAAATGATAATTATAATAATTCTTATCAACCGTTATAAAGATCAGTCATATTATGACTAAAAATAACCAATTTATAAAAATTCCTGACTTTTTCCTTATTATTTTAAAATGGGGATATTCTCTTGATTTCCTTGTGGAAAAAATACAAAGAGTAAACCACCTATATTTTTTTTTTTTGATGTTATAGAAAAATATTACTTGAAAAAGGTGGTTAAAGGTAGAAATAAAATAAATTTCAAACAAATCAAATACTACAAGTATAAGCAAATTCAAAAAAAACAAAAAAAAAATTTATGGAATCACAAGTAATAAATTATTCTTGTCTTTACACCTAATTAAAAACTATCACAAAAATGTCGACAGTGTTGACATCAATTTATTTTTCACCTTTTTTTAAATTCAGAACCAATTTTATAAATAATGTTTTTCGATACCATCTAATATATTATGGAATACAGTTTATTCGTTGTAATTTCTTTAAATTTTCAAGATACTGAACACACAAATTCAAGAACATTATTACCTTTTTTTTTAGATGTTCAAGTTTTATGAAAAGAAGCAAGTATTTTTCATATTATAACTTTTCTTGAGGAAAGTAATTCATTATGCCTTTTTTTGAAATCACAAAAATAAGAAAAATGTCCTTCTTGGTTACACTCTATTGGGACACGCGATGCGTATAACAATCAATAATTAATAACTATTAAATAATTTATTAATACAGTTATATATGTATAATATTATAGATTATATTTGAATTACAATAAAAATAATCATTTGCAAGTTAGTTATTAAGAAATAAGTTTTTTTTTTTAAATACGAGTGGGCATTAATGTTGACTTAATATCTTAAAAACGGTAAATTTAAAGATACTAGGTTTCAGTATTTTATATTACTTACTATTTTATATTACTACAGTCTATAAGATTAGAGTTGGCACAATCGAAAGGCGGGAAAATTTTGAGGGAAACGATTTTATTGGACCCCCATGTTGAATGCAACTTCAGAAAAAAAATGCTCTACTCTACCCCTGTTCTACAAAAAAAATATAACATGGCTACACCGATTTTCCCTTTTTATAACCCCAAAACTACCTCCACATTTGTTGTTTCCCGCCTTCGAATGTGCCAACTCTAATCTTATAGACTGAAAGTGTTTGTATATTACCATCGTAATACATTTCTATCATTATATAATCAATGATTGATAATCAATCATGATAAATTCAGAGGATTTTAATTTATAGGTGAATTTGAATTTGGTGGTGCTTTTATTTGACTAAGCGACAATATGGTACAATAATTTCGCGATTTGTTTACCGGTTTGTCGAAGGTAAGGAGAGCGGGGGGAGAACAGGGGTTTATCCTTTTGTATTTCGACTTCCGCCCTTGGTCTGTCTTCCGGAAAGAATGAAGATTGGACCGGCACGAACAGCACGTCCGGAACTTTATCATCACCGGAATCTTCATTCTCTGTTTAACAACGTCACAATCATCTTAAAAACCTTCATTCTCTCTTCAACACCGTCACAATCATATTAACAACCTTCATTCTTTCTTCAACACCGTCACAATCATATTAACAACCTTCATTCTTTCCTCAGCAACGTCACAATCATCTTAAAAACCTTCATATTCATCACACATGCTGTAAAATATCACATTTGCTATAGAAGGTACTGAAAAGGACTGTTGAGAAAGTCCTGAGAAGGACTGATTTAGCGATATTTTTTGCAAGGTGTGTGCAGTGCATAGTTATGGAATATGAGAAGGGAAGTAGGAGAGTGGCTGAGGTAGTGGGGGTATCCGCACTACTATCTACTTTCCTTGTCTTGCCGACATTCCAATATACCACTCTCAAGCTCCCCCTTACCCCTCTAACCCATTTTCTCGGACGAATATATATCCCTCACTCTGTCTACACACAGTTTAGTATATCACTCTCAAGCTCCCCCTTTTCACCACGGACTAACCCATAGGTATCTCCTAACTCTCTCACACACAGTTAAGTATATATCACTCTCACTGAACTCGTTTGTTTACAAAACTTTTTTAATAATATAGATAGATATAAAAAAGAAAAATTAATGACGAAATTTGTAAATCATTTTCCGGGTAAAACTACTTGTAAAGACTGATTTTTGTAAATTTCAACTCTTCATCTCAAAAATTGAGGGGAATATGCGAGACGCAGACAAACATACTAAACAGACAGACATCCAGCTAAAAACCACTCCCATGATCACGATCTTAAAAACTCCCAAAGCGGGTAATACCGATCAAATTTTGAATTCGGATTTTTTTGGGTAAAAACAAATTACTTTTCCTATGTAACTTCGGAGAAGGCGAGGAAATGTGAAAATGTAATAGTACATTAAGCGTCTAGTACAAAAAGTAGCATTTTGCACACGAGTGTGGAGTTTGCACTCGAGCAAAGCAAGATGCAGTTTTCGCACGAGTTGCGTTCCGTACTTTATCTACGATTGTTGGTTTTTAATAATAAATATAAATAATATTTCATATTCACTTAAATCACTCATTGTTTTTCACTAAAAACTCGATATAAACAGTTAGTTTAATCAAAAAAACAGCAAATTAGTTTTGTTAAATGTAAACAAACAGGCTAATCGTGCGATAAGGTGAAGTATTCTACCGCCCTAGTGTGGAAATAAAGAAGAATTATGAACGCGCATGCGCAATGAGTACAACTACGAAAAGAATCGCTTTCTACGCATCTAAATAGAGATCAATCATAGATAAACTATATTCCGTATCAATCGTAGATAAAATATATTTCTTATCATTTACCTATAACGAAAGAATAAAACCCATACATTTTGTTGCNATAAATGTTCAAAATAGATTCGATCATTTATATATTTATTTTATTTCATTTATTCCCTTTTCTTTTCGTGAATACGATAATAATAGTATTGTATTGTATATTTGGTGTAATTGGTGAAATAAAATTGCATTCTTTAACGAAAAGATTAAGATTAAATATTTAGGTCAAAATAAAATGTATAATAACGGGGTCAATTTTAAATTGATTCGTGTTGTATATTGACATTATTCAGTGGCACAACATACCACGTTAAAAATTTACTGGGTCAATAAGATTTGATATTGATTGATAGATTGATTTGTCAAATGAAATTTGAATATATTTCGATTCCTCGTGAAGTCAAACTTTTTTTATGCAATTTTAAATTTGCTGAGATGGTTGAAATTAAGATCTGTTAGCCATAGACAGTGGGCAGTCACGAGACCAAATATGTTCCCTGATGTCAAGAACAGATTTCTGTTTGGAATTTTTTAAATCGGACGCATTAAATTGTTTTTTTTTTTTAAAAATGTCTGTTAGTTGTCTGTAACATTTTTCTTAATTCTCACAGATGCATCATTGGCAACTTTTTTTTAATGTACTCAAATAAGGGTTCTATTCAAAACGTGAGGATATTTTTCACAAATGTTCCAACCAAGGACTTTCATAATATATCGAATTGATAGGTAATAATTGCAAGATAAAAAGAACTTTTTATATACTACGTTTTTAAATTTTCCGTCATAAATCATAAATTTGAAACCTGTCAAAATGAAGATTGTAAATATGGGACATGCCAAAACAAATATAATAACTTGCGGATTTCTTCCGAACTAACTTTCCATACACCACAATTTGCTGAAAACGAATTAAATTTTGCTGAAAGATGGATAAAAGTATTCAAATAATGCATTGTTGTTCTGAGCTATTCCAGAAGTTAGTTAGAAATGATTGCAAGATTTGTACTGGACAAACAAACAAACAAACAAGAAAGCAAGCTAATAAAAACGTAGTAAAAAGTACCACAGCAATATTGTCACCACAATTGTACATCAAAACTAACAATCGCCTTTCGAAATATCACTTATCTACCTCTGAGTTTGACCGCCACAGGGCTGCTTGTGCGTTTTGAGGTACTGCATGTGTGGAATTAATGTAGGCTCGCCAGTGACTGCGATTATGATTGCTCCTTGAGCAGTCGGCTGCAATCGCTCAGCTATCGACGATTGCGATTCTAGCGATTATTGTTTAATTTGGTTATTAAGGACGGACTACAAAGTTTCAACTCTCTACGTTAAAAACTGTGAGAGCTATTCGTGGCACAGACAGATAGACACATGGGCGTAGCCAGGGTTGCCTTTAGGGGGGGGNTTTACGAATCCAGAATGTGCCCCAAAATTGTGCATAGCCTATCCTACTGAATATGCTTATGGACAATTTTAAACATTATCCTACTGAATATGCTATGGAAGACTCATAGATGCTAAATGTTTCTTTCAATTTATTCATAACTGTAATGCAAATACTTTAGTTTTATGTATTTTTTTAATGTAAGTAATTTTATAATTATGAACGCGCATGCGCAATGAGTACAACTACGAAAAGAATCGCTTTCTACGCATCTAAATAGAGATCAATCATAGATAAACTATATTCCGTATCAATCGTAGATAAAATATATTTCTTATCATTTACCTATAACGGAAGAATAAAACCCATACATTTTGTTGCGGAATTAACTCAAATATAAAATGTTTTGGCTGTGACCACCGGAAATGTTTTTTTTCGTAATTTACAAAACTTTGGTAATTATTTAATAATGTTGTGAAACGAGAAAAGTATAGTGTGAATTGAAAACATTCATCTAATCGTGACAGAGTTCGATTGTGTAATCGTGCATATTCTTGCAGGTGTTGTAGTAAATTGATTTTATCTTAATGTGTTATCAGATAACACCAAGCAAGAACTGAAAGTTTAAGATTTACTGCTCCAAGAAATTTATAATTGTAAATCTAATAATAAATCTAATCTTAAAAGTTGAAAATGACATGCAGAGGTATATTTTATATCTGATTGAAATATTTACAATATTTACTAGCATTTTCCCTGCTCTCCACGCGAGGCTAATGCTAGGAATCAGTGGCAGTGATTCTAGCACTAATAAATATACTGCATTATCGTGCACGCCTTGGAATAAGTTGGCTTAGTCATTCCACTTAATGGCAACTCATGAAATGACATGACTAAATATACTCGTTTTACAAATAGTATTGACTTTTGACAGCGCGGGAAAATCCAAAAATGTGGAGGGGAGCCAATGAGAGCACTGGATTTTGAATTCGAGAAGGTCGGGCCAACTAGGGAAATAAAAATGTCACTGGCCCTACCCCTGACAAAGTCCTAGTGGATTTTTTTTTCTCATATAGGTTGGCCAATCTGAGTGTCAAAAGTTAATACTAATTCCAAAAAGAGTATAGTTTAATTTCCAAAGCNTATCTCTGGAACAATGATAAATAAAAATATGCGGTTTTCAGGGTTCGATATGGCTAAAAAGGCGATTCCAGAACATCCAAAACCATTTGACCCTGCTGAACACCTTTTTTAGGCAAAAAACAGTTACATACAAGGTATGAATTTTAGATTGGATATGGATTCTATGACAAAAATAAAAAAAATGTTGTCTCGAATTATATTCCTAAATCCATTAGTTTAAAATGGACTTAAAGTTTCAATTTCAGCACGTTCAGGGCTCTCCAGACGGCAAACTAATACTCGGAGAAACAAATGTTCAAGAGTAAAAAATTCTTATTTTTAGCCATAAAATCCAAATCCAGTCTTAAAAATTTTGTTTCCTATTCACGTTTTTTACACACTTCTGCTGAACTCAGAAAATGTTCAGAATATGTTCTGGAAGCACCTTTTTAGCCTTTATCGAACCCTGAAAACCGCATCTTTCTATCTATCATGGTTCCAGAGATATTTCGCTGTTCCATATTAGCTGGGACACCCTATGTATCTTATATCTATCTCTACTCTAAGTAAGTTATTATATCTATTTGACGACCAATAAATCAAAACAAACATTTATTTTTATTGGAATAAATGTGGTTGCCTTAGTTTAGAAATAACAAATCATTTTGAGGCGAGTCTTCACCGTTATGGGACACTACTCGATTATATAAAAAATATAGCAATTTAGTTTTAATTTAACCTAATAAAAGGCTAAAATCTTAAGCGCACAACAATGTAAAAAAAAAAAAAAAAATATTACGTTTAGCCAGTTTTGCGCTTATGAAGTCAGTCAACATGCAACATACAGACATGCTAAAATGCAGAATGGCTGGTTTCAGTTTTCGTAATGCATAAAATCATTTTTTTTTTTTTTTCAATTCTAATCAAAGTACAGACAAAACTTTAATTTTATACATATAGAATATAGATAGTTGATAGTTATAAAATTGATAAAATTGTACAGCCTACATACTCTGAACGTATTTGCAAAAGGAATTATTTTAAATGTTTACCTGTTATTTATATAATAAGAAAACAGATCTGAAATGGTTAATTGTTTGTGTAGTGGAATCATCAGAATTATATTTTTGTTCGCTGAAAATTATTTTAAACATTATATTTCGAAGGGATTGAAGAATAGTTAGTGTAGAAGGATAATCAACTGCCCAAGGTACAAGGCAGTATTGCAAATGAGACTGTACTAATGTCAAAGGAAATAACTGACATTTTGCACACACTCTCAGTGTCAGTTGTCAGTTATTTCTTTAGACTTATAATGCAGTTTTGTCAGCTCTATCAACCAAATCCAACGAGATGGTGCTGCACACGAGATGAACGTCAAAAAGTGGAACTAACAGGACAAACAAACCCAATCACAATATTTCTTGACTTTTAAGATAATGTACCTTCCACATGTAAAGTCTGATAGTCGCAGGACTATCTTCTCTTCTTATTATCTCTGATGTGCCCTAACAAGAAGAAAAGCTGTGGGAACCATTTCTCCTAATATTGCGGATAAAAAAAAAAATAATAATAATAATTAACCACCAAAATTAGTCCACTTTTACTCAAGGTATCGTCCCGCGTTTCCTACATACACACAGACAGGATATTCACAGTTTCTTAAATGTAAGAAGCTCGCTTAAACTAACGGATCTGTTTTGCCCACTTTACATAAATATATGCAATCTGATGAAACTGGTTGCATATATAACCTGTAACATGCAACTAGATTCCTCGATACACCGACTCATAACCTTCAAGCAGAGATTGAAATGAATATTCATAATTATATTCATTGCATTAAATAATAAATTATTTATAATAATAAATNATGGTTCCTGAGATATTTCGCTGGGACACCCTATGTATCTTATATCTATCTCTACTCTAAGTAAGTTATTATATCTAATCCGGAACAATGATAGATAAAAATATGCGGTTTTCAGGGTTCGATATGGCTAAAAAAGCGATTCCAGAACATCCAAAGCCATTTGACCCTGCTGAACACCTTTTTTAGGCAAAAAACAGTTACATATAAGGTATGAATTTTAGATTGGATATGGATTCTATTTTGTCTTAAATATATTGTCTTAAATATAAAAAGTAATTTTGTCTCGAATTATATTCCTAAATCCATTAGTTTAGCTGTAAAATGGACTTAAAGTTTCAATTTCAGCAAGTTCAGGGCTCTCCAGAAGGCAAACTAATACTCGGAGAAAAAAATGTTCAAGAGTAAAAAATTCTTATTTTTAGTCATAAAATCCAAATCCAGTCTTAAAAATTTGGTTTCCTATTCACGTTTTTTTGGTACTTCTTTAGATGGTTACTCCCCTATGTTTATTTACAAAAATGGGGAGTAACCAAGGATTCTTTAGTTTGTTACTCCCCTAATATTTAATTTTTTTATTGTTGAAAGAAAATGAAAAATTATGGAAAAAGGCACTCTTCCAATGTCCAATGTACATTGGGACAAAGGAATATCACATTTTTATATTTAAAAGTTTGATACTCCTTTGTCCCACTGTACATTAGACTAAACATTCCTTTTTCTTAATAGTTATTTAGTCAAAGGAATTTACCGGAAGATATGAGTGAGCGATACAAGGTTATTTTCATTCATTTTAATATGTTCAAATTTTAAGAAAATAAAATACCTAAAACAAACTTTCACAAAAAATACAATTCACATTTTAAGTACCTTACCTTGCATCCATTGGAAAAACTCCCTCATCTAATTGTCCATTAAACAGAATTTCACATCGGAAATTTAGACCTTTCTATTCCTCTAAAAGTTAACTTATTTTAATTTCGTTTTAACCAAATATAATATTTTTTCTGTCAACTAAAAAAATTTGTTGACAGAATTGTTGGTTACTCCCACTGTCAAAATGGTCTAAAATTTATTTGATACCATGTTGTAAAATAAACTCGGCAATTATTTAGATTGTATTTTTAAAATATAAATGAATTTGTCTAAATATAACTATTAAAAAAAAGAGCAGTTTAGTCCAATATAAATTAGGACAAAGGATTATCATACATCTGTTTTTATAAGGGGAGTAACAGTCTAAAGAAGAACATTCAACAGTAACATTCTTTAGATTGTTACTCCTCTGTTTTCTTTATAAGGGGAGTAACAGTCTAAAGAAGATCACTCCGTACACCTTCTTTAGATGGTTACTTCCTTCGGTTTTTATTAGGGGAGTAACAGTCTAAAGAAGATCACACCTTACACCTTCTTTAGATGATTACTCCCCTTATTATATCTCGAATTTTATCTTTATACATCTTGTCTTTCCGCCTATTCTCACTCCAACAAAAGCCCTAATGCTTTTCTACATTCCCAAAAACGTTTATTGGGTGGAAAAACAATCATTTTTGGAATGTTATCAATTCATAGTAATAAATTAGGGGAGTAACCAATAAATTTAAAAAAAGGGAGTAACCAAGTAATGTAAACACAGGGGAGTAACCAACTAAAGAAGGTTATGGGGGAGGCTTATTCAGATGGTTACTCCCCAAAAGGGGAGTAACCATCTAAAAAATTGCCGTTTTTTTAATTATGTATATTACACACACTTCTGCTGAACTCAGAAAATGTTCAGAATATGTTCTAGACGCACCTTTTTAGCCTTTATCGAACCCTGAAAACCGCATCTTTCTATCTATCATGGTTCCTGAGATATTTCGCTGGGACACCCTATGTATCTTATATCTATCTCTACTCTAAGTAAGTTATTATATCTATTTGACGACCAATAAATCAAAACAAACATTTATTTTTATTGGAATAAATGTGGTTGCCTTTAGAAATAACAAATCATTTTGAGGCGAGTATTCACCGTTATGGGACACTACTCGATTATATAAAAAATATAGCAATTTAGTTTTAATTTAACCTAATAAAAGGCTAAAATCTTAAGCGCACAACAATGTAAAAAAAAAAAAAAAAATATTACGTTTAGCCAGTTTTGCGCTTATGAAGTCAGTCAACATGCAACATACAGACATGCTAAAATGCAGAATGGCTGGTTTCAGTTTTCGTAATGCATAAAATCATTTTTTTTTTTTTTTTTTNATCTAATAAATAATTTAAAATATGATTTATTTATTATTTAATTTCCCTAGAACAAAATAAAAACAAGCGAGTCAAATAAGACGTGAAGCAATGCAGATAGCAACATGGTCTTTGCCCGTAACCAATCATATCAGTCAAGTAATTCTTATTATTTTTCTATCGCAGGAAGTAAGTCGACTTTACCCGCAATACATATCGTGATTTCCTGTTTAGTCTATCATGACATTTGAAGGGGGTTCGCTAACCTCCCCCCCCACTACCTTTTAACAGGTTTCAACTTTCAAAAAGAGAATATTAAATTTATAATTTTCTTTCAATTTATTCATAACTGTAATGCAAATACTTTAGTTTTATGTATTTTTTTAATGTAAGTAATTTTATTAAGATTAATAATTTTTCACATCACTGTAAAATTACGTAAATTATACCCGTATAACATAAATTTCACCTCATAGATATTCAATCCAGCGTTGGAGCTGCACTGTTAAAAATAAAATAACTGATGCCGCTTAAACAAAAATCGGTCAAAGACAACCTAGACAAACTTTTTCATAGCCCTCCAGGTGAAAAGGGTGTCTGCGGGGGGCACCCAGACCTCCAAAAACCAACTCGTCAATTGTTAGCACCCTTAAAAGTAAATTTCACCTTAAAATGCGGTTGTATTAAGGTGCGGGTACTCAGTTAGCGGAGCTCAGCGCGTACGGATTCATCTATGGCCTTATTACAGCTAATACGCAAAAAGTTGGTTCCAAACCAACTTTTTTGCGGAGCCGCTTTTAAAACCTGAACGAAACCTTGAGCTGAAAGTCATTACATATTATGATTTTGTTTTTATTTTGAACCCATTATTTTAATTTAAAAAGTAATTATTTTATTTTAGTAATCACATAGTTGAGGTAACGTATCTGGGGCATCATGTATAGAAATGAAAAAAACTGGCACATATAATATAATTAGTAAAGTTTTACATATAATTTAAAGTCTTATCTGTAGATTGATCCAAAATGCACCAACTATAGATTCTTCTTCATTCCATAAGTTTTCTCCTAATACATTTTCCATCTTCAGTCCTCTATTTTGAGACATAACTGTATACAGGTCGATTTTGGGAATCTTGGGCGTATGTATCTGTCGTAGATTAACCGAGCTTCGATGTAGCGTATCTGGTTTTTCGAAAGAGTATGAAATGAAAAAGTATCCATAAATAATGCAATTTTAATTAATATTCAGGAAACAATTTAGTTATATATGCACTAGCCGTTAGGCCCGCGGTAACGGGCAGAATAATAAATATGGTTTAGAAAAAGAGCTGAGAGATAATTAGTTATAATTGAAATATATATTTAAAGAGATATTTACTGTTTAAATAGTAAGTTTTATGCAGTTATAGGTAATTAAAACATTTAAATAGGAAGTTTTGTGCTCCGATATTCGTTATATAGGTATGGCGCAATCGGTTAAGTATATGGCTTTCACCCAGAAGGTCCCGGGTTCGATCCCAGCTTATGGCGCATCAATTTTTAACGTTATAAATCATTTAGAGGTGAGTCGTCGTCGTCGGAACACTACTCGATTATATAAAAGAATTATATTTGTTAGTTTTTCCATTTCTATACGTGATGCCCTATATACGCTACCTCAATAACCATAAATTTTGATATAATGTTCAATAATGATTAAATGTACCCACGAAAACTGATAAATGGAAAACACTGGGCTAAGTAATTAAAATTATGAACTCTCGTATATGAGAAAGTTTGTCTAAGTTGTCTGGGACCGATTTTTTTATTTTTCAAGCATGTAACCACTTTAAATAAAGCTGCAGGAGCAAGAGTTTAGGCTTTTTATAGGGAATTTGATGCACTTTAAACAAGTTTAAAAATATACATATCACATTTTTTCCTTGAAAAAGTTAGTATAAAAAGAAATTGGCTGTAGCTGCCGAACGAGTAAAAATCGAGGTTTGGTCTATAGAAACTTTTTTGTTCCCTTCAGGGCGCCCTAATCTTAATTTTATTACATTAAAACTGATTCACCCTATAATATATTGTTATAAAGGATAAGCTGAGTTTTACAAGGGTGCGTGACCCGTTCAATTGAACTGTGACCTTCAAGTTCTTATCGCTTTCAGATGGACATTATTATAATTTCCCTTTGCTCTTCCTTTCTTAAGAAAATCAATTAGCCCAGCTTTTAGATTTTTTGTGTTTTTAACCTTTTATCCCCCCTCCCCTTTATATTGATATCCGTTATCGACACGCCCTAGTTTGGATAAACTACCAATAATTATATGTGAAAGGTCTTAAAAATAATTATAAGTAAATAATAATAAGTACTTCAAAAACGACGTAGATATTTATAAAGAATGGATTTTATGATTTTTTTTTATGATTTTATGATTTTGAAATGTCGCATGATTTTAATAACTCTAACTGCCCTCCTAACCTAGTTAACTGTAGATTTTTATAAAAATTATTTTTGATGTTGTTAACCCTTATATATGAATAAATATAAAACCTCTTGTCATGAAAGTGTAGCTCAATGACGCACTAAATCAGTAATAACTTTTTAGCCGAGAGGATAGAGATTTAGACTGACATACTGAAGGTACCGGGATCATATATCGAAGGGACAACCTAAAATATCTAGTGCATATAAATTAAATCTTAGAATTCACATACGGGTTTAACATTTAGTATTTATATTGTAACAACCGTAGCCGATTATCTGTCACAAAATATCGTTAATTTAAAAATTTACATTTTACGAATCCAGAATGTGCCCCAAAATTGTGCATAGCCTATCCTACTGAATATGCTTATGGACAATTTTAAACATTATCCTACTGAATATGCTATGGAAGACTCATAGATGCTAAATGGATGGACATCAGGTCTGCCATAAGACATTCAGAAGCAAAAATTCTGCTGGATATGCTATGGAAGTCAATGGACGCCAGAAGGGTGGACATCAGGTCAGTCATAAGACATTTAGTAGCAAAAATCCTGCTGGATATGCTATGGCAGTCTCATGGACGCTAGAAGGGTGGAAATCAGGTCAGCCATAAGACATCCAGAAGCAAAGATCCTGCTGGATATGCTATGGAAGTCTCATGGACACTAGAAGGATGGAAATCAGGTCAGCCATAAGACATCCAGAAGCAAATATCCTGCTTGATATGCTATGGAAGTCTCATGGACACTAGAAGGGTGGAAATCAGGTCAGCCATAAGACATCCAGAAGCAAAGATCCTGCTGGATATGCTATGGAAGTCTCATGGACACTAGAAGG
>KZ652975.1:77133-88600 GCA_001010745.2 Gerris buenoi
ATCTTAAGTTTAAACTAATATTTGTTATTATTATATTGATTATTGATTAATATTAATGTTTTTTCATTGTCTGCTACCTCGGAAAAAATAGCATATGCTACACGACTGTGAAGTGTTTTTTCTTTACCTTGGCAATATTTCCTGTCTCGCTTCGCTCGACAGTAAAAGTAATTGCCGCGGTAAAGAAAAAACTCACTTCCTAGCCTAGTAACATAATATACTATTAGCTCTAAATTTGAGGGCGTTACCACCAAAAATATTGGTGAAAAATGGTTCCGACAATTTTTAAGTTGAAAATAAACTATTTATCAAATGTTAAGAAAATAAGGCAGTAAATTTAAAGAAAAATCAACAATTTGGTCATAAACAAGATTCCGAAAAAAGGTTTGCATGTTAAAAAGTTTATTAATATTTTAAGTGTCTTTCTTTTTTATAATCTCTGCTAAAGTTTTTTCTTTTTTTTTGTTATCTTTTTATATGAGACAGGCTCAGGTTTGCCAAGCTTTAAACCTCGCGTGATTTTTAATCTATACACGGCAACACTGCTTCTTCTTTTTCTTACTATACATTTTATTCAATGTAAAAAAAAAAATAAGACACATTAAACAAAGTAATTTTAATGAAAAGTGATCAATACTCCGGCACCTTTACATTTATAATAAAATTATTTTTAAAACTCTACTCTCAGTTAGCAATATGCAATATTCTTTATTATATTATATGCTAAAAATTGAATAGCAACATAGGAATATAATTTACTATCACATTATAACATCATTGTTATATTCAACATTATTTATAATGTATAAACATAATTCAGCGTAAAAAAAAGACAAAATTAAATCAGAAATTAAGCTCAAGCAAAAATAATTTTGTTAAAAATATATATTAAATATAAAATACAATAAAACAAGATGCACTTAAATTATTCTTGTAATATATATGTAAGTTATCTCTCAGTGTATTAGGTGTGATGAATTTTATAAATATTACTTGTATATATTATATATTGTAAATTATTGATTATATTATACAAACAAAAATGGATAAATTACATAGGATTAACGGATGTTTCATAAAGTACGCTGCTTTTAAACTGCGATAGATCTGTCATTTTCATCCAAAATCTAAACTATGTTAAGACCAGCGCTGAAAAATCTTCGAACCAAGGATCTTATAAAATAGGAATGGAGCACTAAAGCTTACCTCCTTGATAAAAAAAAGTGTCGCCAAGAACTTGGAAAAAATCTACATCAAATTTTGACTGCGCATGCTCAGAATTTTTAGTAGGACTAATTTCTTCCTGACTGTTACCCATTGTCTATTTTCAGTGAAAGGTTATAATCTAACATTTTTTAAATCAAGCTTTTAATTAAATCTTGTTTTAAAAGAGTTTAATTTTAATTTACTGTGTTACTTTAATACATATATTGATCAAATTTAATTATTAGAATAGTTTTTAATAATCGAATAATTAATATTATTTAATTTGGAAACGGGTTATTTCTATTGCAGAATATGATTTTGTATTTACAAAATTGTATTTCAAAGCATTTAAGTGAATATAAAAAAATACATACATTTTTAAAAAGTTTAACTAAAATATTATACATATTTGTAAAATTATAAATATGAAACACGTGCGGAAGCAAATTTAGTTTTAAAAATAACATAACCTGATCGAATTCTTCACATTTTTTTAATTTATCTTCTATAGTTAACCATACAGGAAGGCAATCTATCCTACTAGATTTTGAAAGTTCGTGGCGACACTTTTTCCGCTTAGTTCTCCATTCCTATTTTTTAAGATCCTTGCTCAAACAAAGCAATGCCGCCCAACGCCCAATTCAAAAACCTGCCATGCGTACTCGATGAAACACTATGGGTATGCGTTCGGAATCACTAACCAGGAAGTGACCTGTGTGTGTCTGGAAACACCAACCTTAACAACCGATCACGTTTGTAAACCACCGGTCGAACGAAACCGAAATGCGGTGAATACGGTTAGTAACCATAATGTTACCTTCTTTGGCGGAATTTTATCGTAATTTAAAAAGTTTAAAAGTGTTTTTCTTTTTGCCTCTTTTTGTTTGCTAATCTTTATAATTATTTTTTAATATATTTAGTTTTTGAGAATCATTGAACTTTATCGGTACTCTTTTACTTTGTTATTCACCTTTTTTATTTTGAAACTGGAATGAATTTGTTAGGTAATTTTGTGACTAATAAGCACAATATATCAAAACTGAAAGATGAAAAGTGTGATATTCTTTTGTACAACAGTTTATTAGACTAAATATACCTCTGTCCTAAGTCCTAATAGTTATTTCCTCTGTTACCAATCCTACTTTTCAACATTTTATGGATACCGATATAGTTGTTATTGTAGACTATCTAAAATAGAACCCCTGGCTGAACTGAAGGAGACTGTGCGGTCGAGATTCGTTTGGTGGCACAATTTTAGTTGATATTATCGATGAGAACAGTGCGGTGTAAGATTTTAGGAAGAAGATGCAGCTGAAAGTCGTGTAATCTGAGATTTTAGTTGAAGGAAAAAGGAAAGGGATGACAGCTATATACTGATATAACCTAAAGGGGTGCCGCTGCAATAGTTTATGCATTTAACGAATCGTCATAGCTTCACTTCTATTTTTCTATCTCACACCAGGCAAATACGAATTAATTGAAGCGAGCGTAAGCGAGCTTCTTACATTCAACGAAATATGCTTCTTGGATGTCTGTCTGTCTGTAACGTTTACGACCGATTGAGTTGAAATTTGGTATACATGTTCCTTTTACTAATACTAAGGCTAAGTTCGTTGGACAGCGTGATCCGTCCAAGAGTTCGCGCGCAATGCTCGCGTAAACGTGAGCTTGAAATTTAAAATTGGAATTTCAGGACGGGAAAAAATTCTATCACCTATTCGATGAGACGAACATTTTTTTCAAATAACATTTTTTAGTAAAACCAACAACGACATCGCTATGAGTTAATAAAGATCGCTAAAACTATTAAAGCGGACCTAAACGTTTAAAATAGAGAAAACAACCTTTTTACCGATATCTTACGTCCTAACGCAACGATTTTAACAAAACTTCATATACATCGTCTAAAGATCAATTGAAACAGGCATGAAAAATTTCAACTTGATACAAGCAGTAGTACTTGAGTTATGAAGTGATACATTTTATAATAATTGAAAAGGCGATGCGTGGTTAGAGGAATAGTAAGAATGCAGGGTGGTTCCCTTACTACCAGTCGCTGTACTACTACTATACGCGTTATCTATCAACTCATCATGATACATGATTATCTATTTTTTCAATATTCAATACGTATTTACTACTATACGCTCGCTTCAATGATAGAGCCACGCGATGCCTAGTATTTATAATTTATAACCTCTCTTTGTTTATAACCTTTTCGGTCGATCACTAACTTCAACCGGTTTCGTATCCAGTTAGAACACCAAAACATTTACTAATACAGAAAATTCTAGCTTGATGTTAGTCAGACACTTTTTTAGGGTCCGAGGCAAAAGCCAAGAACCCTAATATTTTCGCGCGTGTGTCTGTCTGTCCGTCCAACGGTCGCATGCTCTCACGGCTACACCTTTAGTCCAACGACTTTGAAATTTGGCATGTATATGTCTTGTACCTACCCCCACATATTAAAAATATAGCGACTTAAAAAAAATATTTTTCAAAAAATTTAGGGTAAAAAAACTTAAAGGTTAATTTTTTTTTCGACATCGTGAGGTGTATCATATTAAAGGGTACGTCGAGCTGATTACAAAAATATATAATTATTTGGAAATAACTTTGAAAGGGCGAGCGTAGGCACGTTTGAAGTGGGTGTGAAACGTGCCCCCCCCCCTCTATCTCGCTCATGTGAAGTGCAAAAAAGCTGAAAAAAATCCTGAACATTCTTCGACCAAAAGTAAAGATACCACCTTTTGGAAATTTCGAAAAAAAATTATTTCATTTTTTATTGGCAAAATACGTTTTTTTTTATAATTATGGTCTTTTCAATGTATTTATATGTTTACAGTCCGGTTTAGGTGCAATGAAATACACCATCAGAAGTTTGTTTATGTGTTATGAGAATATCAGACCCATAAAATATTTCAAAGTAGGCTTTTTAGCATTTTAAAAACACCATAAATAGGGTACTACTTAACTATACAGTGTGGCCTACGGACACGGACCCTCGTTGTGTGCTGACTAGTAGCACTCACTTGACCTATCTATTTCACGCTATCTCCTGGACTAGAATCAATTTCAACTTAAAAAGTATATCGAATCAACAAAACTACAACTCTATCTGCAATCTGCAACAATTATATTGTTGCAATATGTTGGGGAGATCTTTGATAAGCGAGCCCAAGTGTGACTTTAACTGTATATCCATAGGATACCCTTATAAAGGGTTATCCAGACTCCAGACTATTCACATGAAACCCTTAACCTATGTCAGTCCTTAGGATGATCCAATAAGGTCAATCCAAACGGCAATAAGGATGATCCAAAGGGGATGGTCATATGAAGGTTTCTTCAAATAGTCCATGGACCAACGATTATGGACAGGATAAAATCCGGACTAAAGGATATCTTAGGGATGTCTTTTGGATCAGCTGTGCTACTTGGGACCACTATAGGATTATTATTATACTATACTATACACTATACTATACACACTATAGGATTATCGGACAAAGAATTATTAGAAGCTGCTATAACACTACCACAACAAATCACCGATCCACCTGGTAAGTGATTCCGTATGCACCTTAAAGGTCCAATGCAAATGCACACAGAAGAGACGACTAGTGGAGGCGAGCTCCTTATTGTGCAATACGTCGCGTCAGAGAGGTTACGTAAAGTGACAAAGGTTGTTGTGACGTCAGGCACCCTTCACGATTTTTTGTCAGGTTATCTTTTTTTTGGCTCATAACAAACAATTATTTACCTGTGTTCTGTAACCATTTTATAATTTTTTCCTCTTTTTATTCTATTCAAAGCTTTTTTAACTGTTTTTAACCTAATCATATATCAGTAACATCATTAATAAGCCAATAAATTTATACATTATAGATGATAAAACAAATAATTCTTACAGATAACTCAAATAAGATATAAAAGATAACTTACCTATAGATGTTACGCCACACAGAAAAAAGATTTGTATTGCGATAAAAGTGACATTTAATCTTTTAAGGCTCTATGATTGCACCCAAATTCAAAGCATTGAGACATTTTAGGTTTCTGTACAAAGTACAAAAAGAAACCTTATATAAAGGCTCTGTCTGTCCGTTGGTTTCGTTTGTACGTTGGCTTGTTTCAACTCATAAACTACAACAGGTAGACACATGAAATTTGGCACACAGGTACATATCGGCAATTTAGACAACTGGGCAAATTTTGGAAATTTTACACTTGATATTTTCAAGATGGCCGCCCTGCCAATATGGCGGGTGACCAAAAAAAAGTTTTAGCTACCATGGCATGTTATACATCAAATTAAAGGTCTTGAAGTGTAGAAAAAGAATACGCAACTATTACACTTAATATTTTAACTAAGTCGTACAGAAACCGGCGATTATCACCTCACGTACTTACGTGAAGCGCGCCTTACTTGTTGCATTCTTAAATTAGTAAAATTGATTAAAAAATAATAATAAAATAAAATAGCACTGATAAAACCCATTTGTATATTGTTTGTTATGAGCCAGCGCAGATTAGCCAAAGTAACAACACACACTTTTTTGCGTAAGTGACGTCACACTTCCCCAGCGTATGCCTTATATATTGACATATAGAGGATACAGGAGGCGTAGAAACGTCGCGTGTCACGCTTCACCTGCACCTCATCCGCGCCTCGCCTCCGCATATGGGATCTTCCATGTGCATTAGGCCTAAGGATTTTTTTTTTTTTTTTTTTTTTTAAAGGATGAAGCATGCAGCACCTTGGAATAAAAATAATAATTTAATTACATGCTGAAATAATAAGAAACAATGGTTGGAATAAAATGTATATACAAAAAATAAAATAACAACAATAAGCATGCATAGTTTATGTACAAAATAAACAAACCTCTCGGGCGGTTTACATTTCCAGGTGGCACATAACCTCGTTTAACTGTGCATCAAGTAACAAAACAATAATACAATATCAACAATAGCCTTCATCAGGCAGCAAATTAAGCAACTTTATTTACTTTACTTTACTTTAGTAATTTATCGATGTTATGGTTTTTTATAATTTGAATATTGACATGTTTTTGTTTTGGTTGTCTGTATGTTATTAAATGAAAAATAAGATCCGTTTTGTTTAATGATTCTCTGAGTCTTTTCGTAGTTTATGTCGTAGTATAGATAGATAGATAGATAGATTTCGGTGTGTAGCCAACGCACTTGCTGGTCCTTTGGGCCGGATCTTATTTTTATTTTAATAACACACTGACAACCAAAACAAAAACATATCAAATTCAAATTATAAAAAATCATCACAATCGTATTATATTTAAGTTGATATATTAAATTATTTAAAGGGAATATAATCAAGTTAGATAGAAAAAGTTTGAGTAATGTTTAACACTAATTATATCACGAATGGAAAAAAAGGAAATTGATAAGATTGAAAAAGATAAGAAATATACAGACACTATTACTATTTAGTTCAATTTATCAGTACACTTTGATAAACTATATAAATAAAAAATAGACCTGTTTCGACTACACAGCCATCTTTAGTGATGCTGACATCAGCATACTGTCGATTGCTGTATGGACGAAACCGGTCTGTTTTTACTTTCCCGTATAAAGAGAAAGTATTGTGATGGCGCGAAAATTCGATTTTAAAATTTTGATGGATTAACACGGAGTCCCCTGAGTCAAAAAAAGTAGTTTTTAAAAAAATGGCTGTCGTCTGTCAGTGTAGACGCCTGGGGCCTAAAACATGTTAAGAAAAATCATACCCCGTAGCGAAAAAATATCGAGAAATTGAATTTGGAGGCGATAGCCCCAAATTCAATCCCTACTCATAATTCTGAAATTCCTCGATTTTCCTTAGATTGAACATTCTTTGGAACATATCCCAATATTCGCTACACCCCTTATTTGTATGTGTATTAAAAAAAATGTCACTGGGTTTTGGCCCAAAGTTAAATACTCGTATACCTATATAAAAAAAAATCGTTATATCAATCACAAAATATTATTAGAAGTTAAGAAGTAAACATTATTTTAAGTAAAGAAGTAAATATTTAAAGTAAAGTAAATTATTTTATTATTTTTGCCTTTGTTAGTGATACATTTATATTCTATATGCTGAAAAATAGTATCTAAGTTTGTGTATTTACAAATTAATATATATTAATAATAATACAAAAATGTTAATTATATGAAACGAAACTACATCACTACAGTGGTATTGGGGAAAATTGTAAAACATATTGTAGATAGGTCGAATAGCGAAATAATACGCTAACAAATGTACATAATTGTACATTTTTGAAGCTATAATTAGACATAATTAATATTTTCAGTAAAATTTGAACATCGACTATTGAGATTGATAAACAAGTAAAAAAAACATAATTGTCATCACAATTGTATGTTGAAATTAACAAACACGGTTTGAACTTATATCAGGTTTGTTCCAACCACACTTCAAACCAGTTTCAGACTAGTTTCAAACTGTCCGACGTATGTGCATTAGCAAAAAACCTTCAAGTGTGGTCCGATGCGCAATGCGCATGCGTCGGACAGTTTCGAACCAGTTTGAAGTGTGGTTGGAATACAAACCTTATATCTTCAATGTTTCTTGACACTTATGGATTGTTTATTTTAATATACAGTCGTGGTGACAATATTGATCATTGTTATGTTTAATAGTCAAGCTTTTGTTAATTTTAATATTCAATTGTGATTCTTATTGATATTTCAACCTCTCTAGTCACAATTATGAAGAGGTACCACCAAATCTAAGTAAAAATTTGATCACACAAAAAAAAAAAAAAAAAAATAACTAATAGTCAAGACATCACGTGGCACTTTCTGTTTAAGTATAATTGGACAACGTGACTCATTTATTTCAATAAAAGTAACTAATAATAATTTTTATTTATCGGATACAGCCACAATTTTAAGCTATTATAGTTCGGTCAATTTTTTTATTTTATTTTTTTAAGTAAGTAAGAATTTAAAGTTTTTTTAATAAAAAAAATTATGTAGGTAATTTTGTTAATTATTTTACACTTTTTTTTAATTTAAAATAAATATCTTTTTACAACTTGAATACTGTGGTCATGTTTTAAATAAAATAAGAAAAGAAAAGATTGTTAAAAACATAAACTGCAAAAATCATTTATAAAAGAAATACAAAATTTATTATTAAAATATTATATATGTGTAGTGTGTAGTTAAGATAATCTTAGTTTAGTTATGTACAACAAATTATATCTTAAAAAACTTTTAGATATAATTGAAAAAATATAAAAATAAAATATGAATAATCTTACTGATGTTATGTATTAATAAACTAAACATTCTATAAAATTAAAATACATATTATATTATATACCAGGGGTGGGCTCGCACGATGAAGAACAACTTGCACACTTCATTAACCGATTTTACTGAAGACCTACTATAGAAGTGGCAACGTACGACTTTTACACGTACACGTCATTTGCCTATTCAACAGAAGACCTACTATCGAAGTGACAATACGTACAACTTGTACACGTCATTTACCTATTCAACCGAAGACCTACTATCGAAGTGACTATACGTACAACTTGAACACGTCATCTACCTATTCAACAGAAGACCTAACATTGAAGTGGCAACGTACGACTTGTGCACGTCATTAACCTATTCAACAGAAGACCTAATATCGAAGTGGCAACGTACGACTTGTGCACGTCATTAACCTATTCAACAGAATACCTAATATTGAAGTGGCAACGTACGACTTGTGCACGTCATTAACCTATTAAACAGAAGACCTAATATCGAAGTGGCAACGTACGACTTGTGCACGTCATTAACCTATTCAACAGAAGACCTACTATCAAAGTGACTATACGATACGTACAACTTGTACACGTCATTTACCCATACACAATCAAACATTTTACGCAAAATGTTTGCGCAAACCTGATGTCGGGCAAATTTAGTCTATACTCGTCAAACATCATGTTTGCGCAAACACCAAACAGCTTCATACACGGTCAAAATGTTTGACCGTGTATGGAGGCCTTTAGATCAAAATTAGCTTTTGTCCATAATCAAATCTTAACTAGAGGAGCCAATAAAGTTTGACAAACACAAAAAATGACATTTTTATGTTCATATCGATATTCCTTAACTTTGCTAATCGATATACTTTAATTTTGCCTTTTTCAAATAAGTGGGAACCCATAAGGAGTTAACGCACCTTAAGCGGCCCATACACTACACGTGCATTGCACGGCATGCAAGCACGTCGTGCCAAAAACGGACAAAACGTGCCAGTGTATGGAGGTCTCCGTGCAATGCTTGGCACGGTGAGAATAAAGACGAGTTTGATTTTCGGCACGCCATGCCATCCTGCCACGTGCCAACGTGCTAGTGTGTGGGCTAGTGGCTAGTCTCGTGCCACGTACTAAAAATTGCAACATCTGAGGCTACATTTCGTTCGCTAGCATTAAGAGGTTTTTGCTGGTATTTTTTAAAATGAGTGATACGTTTTTCTGTCTCCCAATTTCTTGTTGTTGTTGATTGACACTTTTAGAAATCACCTTTCTTTGTGGCTAGTTAAGAGTAAGGTAATCTTTCTTCTTCAACCAATTTTTAGTCTTTATTTGCCTCCTCTTCCGGTGCTCCTTGTTATCTTCATATATCGTGCCAATGCCAATTAAGAAAGCTTTATTTTTTGTTACCATAGGCATAACTGGGCGTGTACACTAAAAGATCTTAGTATGAACACCGACTTCTAGCACGTCACGGAGCAAACTGCATTTACAGTGTGTGGCGCACGGCACGCCAATATAAAAAATGGCACGGCGTGCGATGCACGTGTAGTGTATGGGCCGCTTTAGAAGAAAAAACATTAAGTTCCTTTTAAAATAAAAATTGTGTTATACTTTAGGTAAATTAAGTAGAAAAAGAAGCAACTATTTCATATTATTTTGTTTTTATAAATGTAATAATTAGAAAATTTATTCTAAGAAAATTTTATTTTTATTTTGTGTACACGTTAATATTGTAAAATGGTTAATATTATTATATAATATATACATAGTTAAACTTTAATGGAGAATAAAAAAAATATTTTGGATTTCTATAAGATAAATAGTAAATATTTCTAAATAATTTTTGTTAAAAAAAATGTTGCATTCATTTATTTTTGTGTATTTACAACATGCTTAAGAGATAAATACATACTCCTTGAAAACAATTCAAAATCAATTATTTGGGCAGAATAATGTATCTTATTACTTACCCATTGGCCTCATTTACCTCAAATTACTTTAATGTACACCTGTACCTAAAAAAATGTTATGTTCCTTTATCCCAAGGAGCATCATCAGTTCGGACTAAAAGCATTATGTTTTAATAGTTATGTTAGTTTAGTTATGTCTTAGACAAAGGAATTCCTATCTCTATGGTGTTCCTTTGTCGAATCAGTTCTTTGGACTTCAATCTCTTTGTCTTAGCATTTATTTAGACAAAGGAATTCCTATAAATTGTAAACAATAAAATGTTTGCCACATGGCATCTAATTTACTTGGTCAAATTGTGAACCTATTATATTTATTAATCCTTTCTTTATCCCATTAGTTTCATTTTTCAATAAACTATGAATTTCCCAATATTGGATCTAATTGTATATTTTAATTCTTATAAATTAATATTTAATGTTTCATATTATATTCCCATACTCGTTGTGTATTACCCTTCGTTTTTATATTATTAAATTCATTTAGGTCTAGAGGGTATGACAAAAGAACTCACACTATCTCATACTGGCAATATTTCGCCTCCTTTGAGGCATCTTCAGGCCTTTAACAATTCTCCTTAAAAAACATATTTCTGATTATTTATCATTGTATTTCTGCGGTTATATCTTATTTTTTATTTTATTGTAGTTTTATTCAAAACATTTCTCCAGGCCATCCACCTGTACGTCTATCTAAAATGATATCATATTTGTCTATTTAAAAATTGTTTTCTATATATATTTAAAAATATTTGATTATTTTACCTTATTTGATATTTATTCCTTACTTCAATTTATTCTTTATAAAAGTATCACTTGCACCTTATCTATATTCATTTAAAAAATATCTAATTAATTAAAAAAACTTAGTTTTCTCATAGAGAAAAAACAGGTCTGTTGTATTTATGATAACAGTGATAAGTGATAAGGAAGGTATTTTTTATTGATAAGAATAAGATCTCCTACATACTAAAAAGCTCT
>KZ652976.1:112959-127139 GCA_001010745.2 Gerris buenoi
TTGACCGATTTAATTTCTGATTGAGGTGCTAAAACCGCACATTAATGCCCTTTAAAACGAGTATTTATTATTGTAATTGTTTGTAGTACTTATAAAGAAGAATCGAAATTTAAAAGTAAAAAAATACTGTGTTATTTACTTTGTAAACAATCCTTTTTAACAGCTGATTTTAAAATTCTTTTATTATTATATTATCATATTCTATAGTTAATAACAAGTATAAAGAAAATATAAACAAACGTTGAATAATAAAGTTTTTTGTTATAAAGGATAAAAATTAATCAATTTGTTTTGTTTTCGCATAAACTCTCCTTGAACTCTAGATGTAAACAAACCTCCTTTCTTTTACCTCAGTTTACCTCTAAACATCTTAACGGATCGCACATTTATCCTCTAACCTTTTTACATACTACCGACATTTATTAGGGTAACATTTTATTTATGTTAAATATATATTTTTTATTGTGTTTATTATCATTATAATTTTTGTTGCAAAACTATAATCGATATTAGCTGGTTGTACGATGTAGTTTATACAGAGTTCTTTCTTGCTCACGTATTGACACGGCAACATTTCATGGAAGTCATGTGTGGGATTTCCACACCGGTACTTTTTTTCTATTTTACCAATAGAATGAACCCTCATAAATGAAAATATGACAAAAGTTAACATAACAACAATAACTGTACTCTTAAAGAGCTTTCCAACGACATGCATCTTGAAGGGCATATAATATTTTAACTTTTGTACCCCCGTGGTGTACCAATTTAGACCATTTCAGATTTATACCTTTCTGTGGTTGGTCACTATGACCGTGCCGAATATTGTGTGGATCGGCTAAGGCCGTTCAGGAGAAAACTTTTTTACTCCGTACCCCGTACCCATGTGTACCGATTTGGACCATTTCAGATTTATACCTTCTTGTCGTTGGTCACTATGACCATGCCGAAAATTTTTTGCGGATTGGTTTAGCCGTTCGGCTAAGGCCGTTCAGGAGAAAATGTTTGTACTCCGTGAAAAAAGTGATACGACAACAGTGACAGATTTAAGTATCACGTCTTTTCACAGTACGACAATTTTATACGTACGCATGCGCAATAAGTTTGACATGAAAAAGACGTATGACGTTAATTGTTTTTTACGTTATTTTTTTTTTACTTATTTAAACTCTCTATTATTAATATTTTACAAACAATATTAATAATTCATGTTTATTTTTTAATTCTAAAATAATATTTGAACGTAAGATGCTTACAGGTCAAACTAAAATTAAGTACTCTGTATGGTATTTTTTTTTTTTTTTTTTTAAGAATTTCCTTGCGGTCGTGAAACAGAAGATAATGGGGCTCCCAAAATGTTTTTAGGCCCGGGCCCCATTCAAGCTCTCGTGGTCTGTTATTCAATACTTAGAGCTCCACCGAGTCAGCTATGCGTGGTTTATACAATACATTTCTTTTAGCTATTCATATAGTAAATTGGAAAACAACATAATCTGCCAATTTATATTTTTCACATTCAATTTGGCTCTTTTTCGATGCCCATTAGAATGACACTTATTTTTATCAAGTATAAATGTGTTTCAAAGGGATAAAATTGTTATGGGATCAGAAATGGGCAATTTGTGACATTTTATTTTTACTTAAAGATGCTATCACGCCGAGTCTAGGGCGCACAGTACCTTAGTGAAGGTTTTTCGTTCATGACCAAACTCTGCCCCCATACTGCTGATTGGCGTTGCTAACATCGGAGGGATACTATGGGGACCAGTCTAGGGCTTACATAAATCATCAGCAACCTCGCAGGGTCAGCCCTGCTAGAANGACCCTAAAAAACATGGACATGGGTTTATACAATATTTTCATGAGATATATTATAATGTACAAAATTAAGTTGCATGAGTTATTTAAGTTGGACTATTAAGTGTGTGTGGTGTTATCTACCATTGTGATAAAACGTAGAAAAGAGTAAGATTTGTTTATCAGTGTTTTTTTGTCGGACCCAGTTTTATTTTTAAAAGGTCTCTCTCCACTTCCCAAGTGGAAATTCAGGATAAGTTTCTAAAGAGCGATAAAACCTGGTCTTTGTTTGGGAGCGCCCTTCCCTCAGGGGGGGGGGGGGCTCGTAAAATCGTCTTCCTTTGATACGGATCGTAAAAAACTGGAGGGCGACAATCATAACGGTCTAAACATAACGGCCATCATAACGGCGAGCAACACAACGAGAAGGAATTACGAGCTCTCTAGGACGGACGACATAATAAAAACACATTCCTCTTTCTGCGCACTTGGAATCGCAATGGTTTGTGTTTACCTCTCCAAATGATCACTGTGTGCCCAAGTCTAGGGCAACATACTTCTCGTGTATCTCCGCCACGTTATTACCCCGGATAAAAGTAGAAGGATTAAAGAACGGACTCGAACCCCGTCCCCCTACTAAGTAAAGGTCACCAACCAGTTCGATATATCGATTCAATTCCAACCGCTTTAATACCAAACCGTAAACTACTACAGTCCTACAAACTTAAACACACAATAACAAAACAATGCATGAATTAAATATTTACACTTATTTATTCAATAGAAGTATACACATAAACACTTACGAGTATATATATATTAAGGTCAAAATTTCTATTACATTTTCAAAGATAAAGGCACTGAAATAATAAAAGATAATGAATAAATTATGATTTTCTAATAATTTGGGTTATTCTAGGGGTTGGCCAAATTCTATTATTATTTACCTTTGATATTCTATATTTGAAATAATGCTACATTATTCAGCTGGCCCACATAACGGGGTTCTAGGAGGGCCATATTGCCCCAGCCCTGGGGCTCTAGGAGCTCCCGGCGCCCCGAACATTAGAGAGTTTAAATAAGACGTACTTTTGATTGTCGTGATACTTTAATTTTAACGTCATAACAAAATGTCGTATGTTTTCATAATTGAGTTTAAGTAAAACGTAACAAAAGACAGTGAAGTATTTTTAGTTTTTGACAGTTTTGTTTTAAATTTGTCGTATTTCAGAAGATAAACACAAATAACGTAAAAAAATAAAGTGAAAAAAGTGATACGACAACAGTGACAGATAAAAGTATCACGTCTTTTCACAGTACGACAATTTTATACGTACGCATGCGCAATAAGTTTGACATTTGAAAGACGTATAACGNCCGAATTAACGCTTATAATTGTAAAGTACTCAATTAGTACCTGTACCTAGTACATCTATTAGAAATTCAATTTTTAAATTTTTGGTAGTTTTATTACTACGGAAAGATTAAATTTTAAATAATCTCCAAATTACAATTATCAATAACTACGGGAGACATACAGAGAAAAATACACCCCCGCACCGGGAATTTTTTCCTGTATGTCTCCCGTAGTTATTGATAATTGTAATTTGGAGTATTTAAAAGTTAAATTAGTATATGCCCTTCAAGATGCATGTCGTTGGAAAGCTCTTCAAGAGTACAGTTATTGTTGTTATGTTAACTTTTGTCATATTTTCATTTATGTGGGGTCATTCTATTGGTAAAATATAAAAAAAAAAAATTGATTAAAATGCACGCTCAGCTCAATATTGCAAGCATTGCACACCAAGTATTTTGTATAGTTTATTTAAATTTTAAAATATCATATGACATTTTTGAAACTTAATTATGATAGTCTAATAACGCCTGTAATGGGAAAAGTATAACCATATGTTAACAGTTAATTTTATTTTCACCTTTTGATATTATCCTACAATATGTAACGGATTTTAAAATGGTTTATTATTGTGGAAATAACGAGCTAAATAAGATAAACATGAGAAATGAATGAATCTGGATAATTGGAGTGTTCGGGTTTGTTGTGTTTTAAGTTGTTAAAGTCGCGTATTAAAGATATTTGTTAATGTTTTATGATTGTATTTTTGGCACAAAGACGATTTTGACATTTAAAGTTGTAGTTTTCGTTCATTCCACATTACTAAATTGATCCAGCCCAAATAATCTGGGTTAAAGAAGAAAGTTTATTTCTGATCGTAAATTATAACTTAAGGAATTATATTTTCGGAACAGAGGCTTTTATTCAGAAATAAAAAGTCAAGAATATTTACGTTAAGGTAGGGCAATAAGACTAAGCTAGATTCTTTGAATATAGCTTTGAACGAAAGATGTATAATTTTATAGATACATTTTAGGGAAAGCCTACTTACATATTTTAATCCTTATCAGAATGAAGAAAGAAATATTTATAACAGGTTAAAAAAATGATCACGCAAAGTTAGCGAATAAATAATTTGTAGCGATATTAAGCCACTCCGAGCTTACAACGCACGGAATTTACATTTTTATACAGAAAGCTTGAAATGTAAACTCTGTCGATGTTATTTAGATAAGTAAGGCCTGGGGTAAGAAGTATGAAGTTGAAGTAGCTTGACTTGGGGTAAAGCTCGGGACTTGATACAAGCGTGGCTAGCTAAGCACGCAGGGATATATTAGGCTTAATACAGGGTGAACACGCCTAGGTAAGCGTGCTTCGCTAAGCACCGCCCAATGACCTTACCCTTCTTAGCTCTCCTGCCCTACTAACTTTAAAAATAAAAAATCAATCTTTACTTTACTAAAACAATAAAATAATCTGTAAAAATATTTTTAATATTTATCTAAAGGAAAATACTCGCCGGTCTTGGCTGAAGGTGAAGGCTGATGTGAAGGCTGGCCTGCGGCCAGCCTTTGCCCGTCGAGTGGCCAGGTATATATATGCCACCTTAGTGAAGGTTTTTCGTTCATGACCAAACTCTGCCCCCATACTGCTGATTGGCGTTGCTAACATCGGAGGGATACTATGGGGACCAGTCTAGGGCTTACATAAATCATCAGCAACCTCGCAGGGTCAGCCCTGCTAGAAGAATGGGTCTAAAATATAGCCTAATTTCTATGGTTGGAAATAGTGGTTCGTCTACCAAATGCAAGTTCAATAGATCTTTGCTGGTTTCTACGAAAAAGTTCAATGGTCGTAATCTAATTTAAATCTAATTCCCTCGACTTTGCCTCGGGATTTAGGGACCTTGGTTCGGCTTCATTCAAGATCCAGCTTTTGTGCCCTGGGAATAATGGCTTACTTTACTCCCTAAGTGCATAAATAATTATAGTAACACTGCTTATAATAGGGATATGAGTTATGCACATTTAACAAAATATTTTTTCCCAAATAGATATTTCAATGTATCTCACCTTAAATAGAATGAAGTCTACAATCTGCTTACTAACACACCTCAAATCTGAAACAATGATAAATATATATCTATTAATAAATATATACAAGTATAAATAAACAAGTAATAAAGTTAATAAAATATTAAAGTAACAATCAAGTATAAATAAACTATAAAACTCGAAAGAGAAACTATAACTGTAATAGTTATTTGTGCATCTAGTGCGGAAAGTGGCACTTTGCAATTGGTACTCAGGGGTACGGGCCTGAGTACCAATTGCAAAGTGCCACTTTCCGCACTAGATGCACAAATAACTATTACAGTTATAGTTTCTCTTTCGAGTTTTATAGTTTATTTATACTTGATTGTTACTTTAATATTTTATTAACTTTATTNCAGTACCTTAGTGAAGGTTTTTCGTTCATGACCAAACTCTGCCCCCATACTGCTGATTGGCGTTGCTAACATCGGAGGGATACTATAGGGACCAGTCTAGGGATTACATAAATCATCAGCAACCTCGCAGGGTCTGCCCTGCTAGAAGAATGGGTCTAAAATATAGCCTAATTTCTATGGTTGGAAATAGTGGTTCGTCTACCAAATACAAGTTCAATGGATCTTTGCTGGTTTCTACGAAAAAGTTCAATGGTCGTAATCTAATTTAAATCTAATTCCCTCGACTTTGCCTCGGGATTCAGGGACCTTGGTTCGGCTTCATTCAAGATCCAGCTTTTGTGCCCTGGGAATAATGGCTTACTTTACTCCCTAGGTGCATAAATAATTATAGTAACACTGCTTATAATAGGGATATGAGATATGCACATTTAACAAAATATTTTTTCCCAAATAGATATTTCAATGTATCTCACCTTAAATAGAATGAAGTCTACAATCTGCTTACTAACACACCTCAAATCTGAAACAATGATAAATATATATCTATTAATAAATATATACAAGTATAAATAAACAAGTAATAAAGTTAATAAAATATTAAAGTAACAATCAAGTATAAATAAACTATAAAACTCGAAAGAGAAACTATAACTGTAATAGTTATTTGTGCATTTAATGCGGAAAGTGGCACTTTGCAATTGGTACTCAGGGGTACGGGGTACGGAGTACAAAAGTTTTCTCCTCAACGGCTGAGCCGATCCGCACAACATTTGGCAAGGTCGTAGTGACCAACTACAAGAAGGTATAAATCTGAAATGGTCTAAATTGGTTCACGGGGAACAAAAGTTAAATTAAATTATTAAATTTTTGGTAGGTTTAATACTACGGAAAGATTAAATTTTAAATAATCCAAATTACAATTATCAATAACTACGGGAGACATACAGAGAAAAATACACCCCCGCACCGGGAAACGAACCACGGGACCTCTGTTTACCGCACAGGTGCTCTTACCATCTGAGCTATACGGGAGAATGATTCTTCTCTGTCGTAACTGATACATATTCCCGAATCCAAGCTTTAAATCTTATCCTANAACGTTTTTTGAAAATAGCTCTTAAATTAAGTTCGATTTCGAAGTATATATTTATTAGTATGTTTAAATATTTCCACTTTTATACTGATTGCTGAAGTGCTGTGATACGATTGGTTGATAAACAGCTGTTATTAGAGAGGAGGTAAGAATATGAACTGTGTGCACTGACAAGATGTCATTTTTCATTTGTAAACTAATGGTAGTGAAACAGGAAGAAGTTTTAGTGGTTAGTGGTTGAAGTTTTAGTGATTAGCTAGACTGTGTTTCTTTCTAGTGAATATTTTCCTGTTTCAGATGCCTGTTTCTCTGCCATAACTCGTTCAAGTAGTGTTTCGGAGTTTCTTACTAAACTCTGTTCCGACGCTCTAACTCAGGGCGGAGTAATTTGGTCGGTACATCAAGCAGAATCCTCGAGGTAGAAGAAACGTTTCTAAATGCCGAAGGAAGCTGCTGATAATTTGTGGGTAAAGTTATATTCTAACGATATATTGGGCACGTCCAACCTAAGAAACGTCCGGCAGATACTACGTGCCGCGTTGCGACGTGACGCTTATCGCATTCTTATATAAATATAAACCTCCTTGCATTATCTTAGTTCCATCTGGCTTTACTTCTTACAATGTATCCCATGTCCATCTTAATATGGAAACGTTATCGAGAAAATACATAAAGAGTTTTTAGCATTTCTACTACGTATCAAACCTAACTGATATTATACCAGGCATCGCGTGGCTCTATCATTGAAGCGAGCGAATTGCAATGAAATACTGCATATTAAAATTAATTCATGATGAATGCCATAGTTGAAGATAAGTTGAAGAGGGTAGTGTGGGATAGTAGAGTGGGGGCACTCGGTACAAAGTTTGCCTTCCTAGATAAACCTATACACTACACGCCTTTCGAACCTTAACCACCTGCCGGTAGCTTTTAAACAATTATTATAAATGTATCTCATCATTACGCAAAGACTACTGCTTGTATCAAGTTGAAATTTTTCATGCCTGTTTCAATTGATCTTTAGACGANGAAAAACAAGCTCCAGCGCCGGGATTGGTAATTTAGAGGCCCGTGGTTCAAATCCCGGCGCTGGAGCTTGTTTTTCTCTGATTGTTTCCCGTAGTTAATAATAATTAGTTTGATTTTAATTAAAATTTAAATGTTCCGTAGTATAAATACTACCAAAAACGTAAAAATTAATTACGTATTTTTATTATAAACGGTACAGAAGTGCCGCAAATTATTTATCCAGGTAAATGTATCGCTTGCACATATTCACTTCTATCACACAATACAGGCAAAATGGATGCATTTGCTCTGCCTGGTTGACCTATAAAAAAATAATTAAAAAAAAAAAAAAAACTAAACGAAGATCTGTTAGAAATATGAAGGTCTAAACAAAGATTAGCTCACAATAAAGGGCCACACTTAGCTGTACTCCGAAATAAATAAAAATAAAAATCACAGGGAAGTACTTAGTCCAAGTACTTTTTAGGGTGTTGTAGATGAGTAAGCATACCCATTATGTAAATTATGATTTCTTAGCTTCGATCTCAAGAGTCCCGGGTTCGGTCCCCCGGGGGGTCACAATGATTTTTATCAGTAATAAACCAATAAGGAATGCAAAATTTAAAAGAGCATATATATATTTGTGCCCTACTCTTCAGCAGCTTTCATTTGATACCCAACTCAAAATTTAAAAAAAAAAAAAAATTTATGCGCACTTCCCTTTTTCCCGCCCACAATTGGCAATTTTTTAAAATTTAGGACGAACTCCCGGAATTTTCATCGTGCCACAATAAGGTATTAGCAAAAATTATTTCAAAATTTTATCACCAGCCGATCTATATAGTGTTGGGGGGACATTTTGTTTGGTGTCTTTTTTTTATATATTTGCCCAATAAGGAATGCAGAATTTAAAAAAGCATATATATTTGTGTCCTACTCTTCAGCAGCTTTCATTTGAAACCCAACTCAAAAATTTTGGGCGCACTTCACTTTTTCCCGCCCAAAATTGAGGTGGGTTAATTATAGTCATAATTCGAAGTCTAAAAATGTTAATGTAAACAAACAGTGCAAAGTAAGAAAACGATTGACTGTGGAGTTATAGAGAGGATTGAGTAATGTAGGGTCACAGGAGCGACGGGAGGGGATGGACATAATTTAATAAACAAATTACACAAACCTAAAAACCGCTATTTAAAAATAGTAAAATAGGTTTCAACCTTATGTACCCATTTTTTTTATCTGACATATCATCTCTTAATTTATTTTCTCTAATTAATTCATGTATAGAATCAAAACTATTTTGACACAATTAAAAAACAAGAAAGAATTTAATACATTTTACAATACTTGGTTGTAAAAGCATAAAATCAATAGAGGGCGTGTTAGGAGGTTTTAACTGAGATGAAGCAAATAAGGAACTTCATTAGATTGTTACTCCCCTGTTTTTTTTAAGAATATAAATGACTTTGATAAATAACAAATTAAGACAAAGGGATGTTTAGTTCAATGCACTTTGGGAGAAAGGAATGTTGTTTTTATAAGACAACATTTGTTTTGACATTGACACATTTGTTTTGTAAGATGAGTATAGCCTCATCCAGACTGCCGAACCGAACAGAAGGAACAAGGCGAGCATTGGTTTCTGCGCATGCCCAGTTAAAAGTGCGGCTGCGCATCTCAGACTGGGCACCAATCAACAAGGCTCGGCAGTCACCAATGCTCGGCAATCACCAATGCAGGCACCGCTGAGACCAATGCTCGGCTCGTTTCCTCTGTTCGGTTCGGCAGTCTGGACGAGACTTAACAGTCTAAAAAAGAACATTCTCGACTGTGTTTTTCTCCAGTGTGTGATAGCGACTCATCATGAAAGAAGTGTAGTTCAATAACCAAACAACGTCTTCACACAAAAATTTTGTGTGAAGACGTTGTTTGGTTATTGAACTACACTTCTTTCATGATGAGTCGCTATCACACACTGGAGAAAAACACAGTCGAGAATGTTCTTTTTTAGACTGTTAAGTCTCGTCCAGACTGCCGAACCGAACAGAGGAAACGAGCCGAGCATTGGTCTCAGCGGTGCCTGCATTGGTGATTGCCGAGCATTGGTNAACCTTACTAATCTTACCCTATACGTATTAAACCTAACTATCTAAACCTACGAATCAAACCTTACTAATCTAACCCTACGAATCCAACCTAACTATCTAAACCCTACATATCAAACCTTACTAATCTTACCCTATACGTATTAAACCTAACTATCTAAACCTACGAATCAAACCTTACTATAAAACTATAGCGCAACTCTGAACACTGGATTGTAAATATAGAATGATACGCATGCACGATAACATAAGTACGATCAGTATCAGTATGATAACAAAGACCCGACTGGCTGCTTTTATTGTTTAACTCAATATTCTGATAAGGATGAAGTTCAGTCGTGTCAGATTAAACTTCTTTTTTTTAAAAACCAAGGGGTGTCGTGGTATTCGGTTAAAACGGAGGAGTCAGATATTCCGATATCAAATATGGGGAGGGCTCTTCTGTATTAGAACTATTTGAAGTCTATTTACTATGATTAGAATTATTATACACCATATATTTGCACCTAGTGGCAGTTTAAGGAATTAAATGACAGATTTTAATTTCAAATCAAAGTACCACATTTATCCGCTAAGATCTCTTGATATTCCGCTCAACGCCGTCCCCTCCCCTTTCTCCCCTCCCGGCCTAACCCCTCTTCTCGGGGATATCTCCTAACTCACTTTTACACACAGTTAAGTATATATCACTCTCACTGAACTTGTTGTTTAAACTTTCTTAATAATATAGACAGATAACAATAATTGTTAGCACTTTAATAGCAGATAATATAGGAGATTCAATATTAAAAACAAATAAGAATTGCAATTAAACTCAAATAAACTGTTATTTATATGCAGGTTTAAACAATGATACACAGGTAAACAATAAACGCCAACCTGATCTCAACAACAACATTACATTACCCATTCATTCTCTACTATTTATAAAATAATTAAGTTGGCAATTCTTCTTTTTCTCCCTACTTTTGGAGTTGAGTTCAGGGGAGAAAAGATTTACTTTAGTCCCTCTAATCTAATCCAAAATCATAACCTTTTTCTCCCTACTGGAGATAAACATATTTTCTTACAGTGCTTTCCAATCTTCCAGTATGATGCACAATGATGACCATATAAGTATAAAACAAGTTTCCCCGCACTATAAAGAAAAATACACAAACTAAGTTAAAATTAAAATTCTCTCCCTCCCTTAAAATTTCATATTGGATTGTGGGGGTGTTTTTAACTTGGTAAATGTAAACTAGGTTTAGTTTTTCCCTGATGAAGGAAAAATACCAGGAGGTGGTTAGAGGTGGTTACAAGTGGTTAGAGGGGGTTAGAGGTGGTTGGAGGTGGTTGGAGGTGGTTACAGGTGGTTACAGGTGGTTGGAGGTGGTTAGAGGTGGTTAGAGGTGGTTACAGGTGGTTAGAGGGGGTTGGAGGTGGTTACAGTTGGTTACAGGTGGTTAGAGGTAGTTAGAGGTGGTTAGAGGTGGTTNTTACCCTCGGTTGGTCACATTAATTTCAAATTTCTGTGTCCATTGATTCTTCGCGCAAAACTTTTTTTTTTTTCATCAACTCCTATATCTTAAATATTTTTAAGATATAGATTTTGAAGAAATTCGGATAGTGGTAAAGAAGCCCACAGATTGCCCCTAGTTTATTTATTAAATGAACATTGAATAAATCACACTTAATATTCAATAGAAATCACAGGAAAGTACTTAGTCCAAGTACTTTTTAGGGTTTTGTAAATGAGTAAGCATACCCATTATGATTTCTTGTCTTCGATCTCAAGAGTCCCGGGTTCGATCCCCCGGGGGGGTCACAATTTTTTTTTTATCAGTAATAAACCAATAAGGAATGAAAAATTTAAAAAAGCATATATATATATTTATGCCCTACTCTTCAGCAGCTTTCATTTGATACCCAACTCAAAATTTTAAAAAAATAAAATTTGGGGCGCACGTCACTTTTTCCCGCCCAAAATTGGCAAATTTTGAAAATTTAAGATGAACTCCCGGAATTTGCATCACCCCACTATAGGGTATAAGCATGAATTATTTAGAAATTTTAGGATCAGCCATTATAATATAGTGGTTGAAGGGGGGGGGCAATTTTGGGTGTATTTTGATTTATTTGACCTATTAGGAAAGCAAAATTTAAAAAAGTATTTATATATTTGTAACCTACTATTCAGCAGCTTTCATTTGATACCCCACTAAAATTATAAAAAATGTAAATTTTTAAGTTTACCACATTTTTTTGAATTGCGCATGCGCATATTTAATTTTTAACTTTTGTGTATTTTTCCTGTGTTTGTGTCCGAGAGTTGCGCCAGAGTTTCAAATTTCAGCTTTTTAGCTTAAACGTTTCGAGCCCTATGAACTAAAGAGCGACGGACAGACGGACACATCACCCTTGGCATAAGGGTTTTCAAAACCCTAAAATCAGAAAATATACTTCGGTTTTAAAATATATTTATATGAATAAATAAATAAATTTATCGTTTAATTTCTTCCTGTACTGCACGGATGCGGTTGTGGGCTTGTTGACATTGGTTTTTGAGGGACCTTTAACTTCAAATAACCCCATAAAATAAATCTAATTGTGTTAATTCACACGATCTAGGGCAGGGGTACTTACTACGCGGCCCTCAGTACAATATTGTGTGGCCCTCGACCATACGTAAAACTCACGTTATTTTCCCCATTATCTTACTTCGCTAGAAAATAAATTAAGTGCCTAAGAAATGACAATAAATAAATTGTTCAAAACTAATCCTGATCATATTTGCTTGAACCTATACAAGTAAATCAACTTTTAGTTGAATGAATTTCATTATGAACAAAAATAGGTCCCGCCTAACACATGAAATCCTTCAGCACCTGCTAAGAACAGCAGTGTCCAAAGAACCAGCGGACATTTATCATGGCCACCCTAAGGCTAGGCGCACACTGGAGACAAAACAGTCTGCAGACAGTCTCCAGACTGTTTTGTTTATAGTTTTGTCAACGAACTACACCTTAGGTTTACTTTATTTTATGACAAAGTGTTAAAATAAAATTTCACACAAGAGATGAATGAAAACGCTGTTTTGAGAGGTCATATTTTCAAAATTTTCCTCCCCCATACCCCCTCCCAGAACGTGTTCCCTCTCCCCACCAATAATGTACAGCTGACAACGCCCATAGTTTTTAAAGATATTTTGGTTTTGCAAAAATTAATGACAGACATGGAACCAAAAACGTTCCTTAATTGCAAGATCCAGCGGCCCTTAGAAATCATCAGATTCTGAAATTTGGCTCTTTATGTAATCCTAGTGAGAACCACTGATCTAGGGGGTTAAATCAAATAAATCAATTAAATAAGCTAAATTAAATCGCGATGTAACACGATCAATTTATTTAATGAAATACACGTTGTTGTATCATGAAACGCTCAACTTTTACTAACACAACTCTTAGCTGTCAAATTGTTTTTATTTTTTATTTACTGTAGAAATAGCGGCAAATTCATATTTTGCGTTAATTTTGAGACATCCTATACAATAAAACTTAAAACAAAAGAGATATCTTATATCTTAGAGAAAGTAATAGCTATTTACGCAACAAGGGAGAGAAGTATATTTCCTGCTCGAGGTTAGGTTTTCTCCTGAGGCACCGCCGAAGGAGAAAACTTCATCTAAAACTTATAAAAATTGTTTATTGTCACTTTCCACATCTCACACCCACATAGATGAGGTTTGTTGTTCTGTTCCATGTAAAAGAACTGAATCTTGTTGCTGAGTTGCTTCAACTCATTTCTGTTGTATACTTACCAAGCCCAACAAGTTTTTAATGTCAATCATTGTTTTTATTTGTTAGGTTCTGACTGCTCTGGAGATCATGGTGCCAACTCACCTGTTGTTCAGTTTCTTTGAGGACGGAATCAACAACATGAAGATGGACGAACCTCCCAAACCTGTAGACGACTCAGATGATACCAAAGATCCAGATAATTTGGACTTGGGTAAAAAACAACTCTTTACTATCCACTTTTTCAAATGAAACTAAAACAGGGTGACTACTGAACTATATAATAGAATAATAGTTATTTACGCAACAAGGGAGAGAAGTATGTTTTCCTGCTCGAGGTTAAGTTTTCTCCTGAGGCACCGCCGAAGGAGAAAACTTCATTAGCTCCCGAGGCCTTATGGCCGAGGGAGATAACTGTAGTTTTAGCTCCCGATGCATAGCTGAGGGAGATAATCCTGAGAGTAGAAATACTTTGATCCATGTTGCGTATTAAATTTTATCTACGACTAGTGCACCATGGGTAATAGCTAAGTTTTTAGGTATAAAAGTTTTACCTACAAATTCACGTAATTTAAACACCTTAAACTGATATTTAGTT